>CM060062.1:12197663-12345163 GCA_030533445.1 Cyprinodon diabolis
CTGTCATTTTTGTAGTTTTTGTTTTATTTCTCATTTAAAAAAGGCATGTGCTGAAATATATTGCATGTTATATTGATGGAGAAAAAAGGGACACAAACATTTTTAAAGGCTAATGCACAGACACAGCATAAAAGTATATGGCATCATGCATGCATAATTTACATATAGGAAAAAATTATAGTATTAACAGACATATAATTCATCAATACTGGTTCTCTAGTTGGCAACCCTCCGGATGGATCCTACTGCGTTCGATGGAAATAGACTGAACTGATAAACTGAACTGACTCGCATGAATAATCGTCAGATTATCAGGGTCACTTACCTGTGTTTCTCTCCAACCAGAGTTTCGAAGGATTGGCGGTGCGCAGCCGCTGCAAATCCGCAGATCCACCTGATCTTATGTTTTAAATAAACACCTTTGAAATATCCCGCTGTCTGTCTCCCCTTGAGTTCTGGGTACTATGTTCTGAGTTTTTCTTTGAAATAAACATTGCAAAACACTACCAAAATATTATTTATAGCACAAAAAAGTAGTACAGACTTTTAAATCTAAATGCTGTGTAAAAATATACCAAATTTGGACTCAATCAGATGAATCATATTTATTTTAGAATGGTATTAGTGAGAAATTTCTTAGGTGGAGGGGCCATTTTGGCACATTTATCCAAAAATGTCACCAAACTGTGCCAAATGTGTTTTTTACATCAATACTGGGGGTTTGTTAAAATTACGAGGTCACGTAGCAGCTGGACCCACCGGTGGGTCCGTAGGGTTCTAGGGGTTAAGGTTTTACATCACATATCGTTTTAGGTGATGACGAGGTTTGTTTACACAGATGATTTTATAAAATAGTATTTCATTAGTTTGTGAAGGGACCTGTCCAGGGTGTACACCGCCTCTCGCCCTTAGACAGCTGGAGATAGGCACCAGCACCGCTCGCGACCCCACTTGGGTTTAAGCGTGTCTGAAAATGGATGGCTGGATGGATAGTTTCTGAAGGATATAGCTTTTACATAGTCCTCTCTGTTCTGACTCTTGAAGTAGGCGGTCGATTTTCTGCTGCTCTGCAACTCCCTACTTTCCTTGCTCTTATTTTGGTGTATACCTACCCAGTCTGTGTGATATAATAATCCTAATTCAAAGTTTTATTTACAGCTCTGAGCACTGCATGTAGTAAAGTTCCTGTTTTCAGTAGTTTCAGGAGTAATCTCTGAGTAACTTCAGTCCCCATTACCTGAGAACCGTCAGAGACGTAGCTGAATAAGTAGAAATGCTGGACAGTAACAGCGTTCTTCTCCATGTTGCTCCCATCTATTGTTCACTACCGTCTCAGTTCAAACCTTTATACTATCCACGGTCACATTGGAACGTAATGGTGCTCACTACAATCACTAGCCCTAGCGTAAAGATGTCTGCCTCCATAAATGCAAACCTCCCTCCTATGTTATTATAAATAGCAATTTCCAAGGCAACACAAACATTAAAATTGAGACTTTAAGTTTGTAGATGATTATAAATAGGATACTTATGCATGCACAGAGGCCCAGTTTGTAGCACTGCTGCCTTGCCGCAAGAAGGTTCTGGGTTTGATTGCCGACTCCAGTTTCTTTCTGCATGGAGTTTGCATTTTCTATTATGTTTAAACATAAACATTTTCTAAACATTTTCTTCTGTGACTTATTTTTAAATATAGACGCTGTGCAGATCCACTTTCCTGCTGGTTTATTGTGATCAGCATAGATTGACTGCAAAATGTTTTTTGTGCCCATCATTTTTCAGCCACCCCTCATTGCACATTGGTCCCTGCCTGGCAACCCCTATAAAAAATTTGGCAATCACCTCTGATAATAGTCAGCCATTTCAATTGTTAAACACTTAATAGTTTCCTAACTGCCTGCATTATCTAGCTGTGCTGCAGTGCAAAACTAGCTTGTATATAAATGCAAAGAAATTGAAAACCATTTTTTTTTCTCTTTGTTGTTATTTCTTTTTTGTTTGCTACAACACTTAAATAGTCTATAAAAAATATATGATCTAGCTGCTGGATATGTCAAGTTACATTTTGGCTTGTAAAAAAAGTTGATTCTTTAACTTACTAATCTGATTTTTATGACTTTCCTGAAAATACAGTTTTCCCTCCTCTATCTATTTCATTACTTAGCAAACAGCTAATGCACTGTCAAACTACTGACAAAAAAAAGCTAACTCAGGGACATTAGTATTTTTCTGAAAACAGAAGAGAATCTCCACATTTTAAATTCAAATTTGAACTATTTTCACTTTGATACAAAAAAACATGATTGAAAAAATCTTTCCTCTCTGGGCTCTGGATCTCCCTATCCTTGCATCATAGCAGATGCTGACATCACACTCAGCAACAGCACCTTTGCCTTCATGGTGGAGGGAAATTCTGTTGCCATAGCAACCACCTCCATGCTTTTGCAGCCTGTTTAAACAGTAATTGACAGAAGAAGAAAAAAACACATTTTATTATGTTTTGGTGGTCTTGGTTGATAAAGTTACCATATATTCAAACAATGACTTTATCCACGTAATAGGATTTACTGAAAAGATATGACTGATGTGTTTAATCTCTATATATAAGGGAGCCCAGAGATCATTTCTCTGCTTATCAGTCAACTAAAGCAGAAATCATCAGAAGAAACTTGTAGATTCTCACAGAAGGATATGATGATACAAGTCTTGGAAAAACTAATAGTGATTACAGAGATCAGATCTGATTTAATTATTCCCACATCTTGCCTCCGTTCATAACTGATCTACAGTAAACAATAAATGTTCCAACTCCCCTGAGTTAATTTGGTTTATCTGATGGTAACCTGCTTTATATTTTTTGCTGATGTACACAGATTCATTTCGAGCTCCAATTCTCCTGGGACTGCAGTAAAACATGAAATGCTTTATTGCTTTTCTTGCGATAACATGTTTCCTGAGAGTCCCATTTGCACCAGTAAACACAACTTTGAATTTGACACTACTTCGGTTCCCGGAAACCTCAATGATCCCTTCAGCCTCATAAGGAGATTGTGGAAGTCGCTCAGAAAATGTGCAGTCCTCCGGGACTCTGATATTATGGGAAGCTGTAAACAGATCTGAAAGCTTGATAGTGGACTTCTATTAATCCCCTGAGGGTTTGTGAAACCTCCTCTAGGCTCACCCTGGAAAACTCAAGAGCAGCTTGAAAAAAGGAGGACCCCTCAGGGAACCATTGTGCTTCTTTTGGATATTTGAAAAGATGGGGAAAAAAGGGAGGATGCAATACATGATTCTTCAGAATGTCCTAATCCTGGAAAAAAAAAAGATAGAAAAACATGCTCAATTACCTTTATACCACAGCAAACAATGAACTTGCCATTTAAATCCCATCTTTGAGTTTCAGAGGCTGTTTAATCCCACAGCAACTCATGCAGAAACAATCTACTCTTATTGTCAGAGGCAGGGCAGGCTCAGGATCTGAAGCTGTCTGACCTCTGGTGGTAGAAAGGGAAAAGTGCAGAAGCTCCAGTAGTATTCTCCTAAAAGAAACACTGTCTCTGTTAAATTACCAGGTTTTGGTCATTAATAAATGCAGTAATTATAGATCACTTTAAAATGTGTTACACAAATGTAATTCAAATGATGAACAGACAAATCTGTCAGAATAGAAATGTAAAAACTTATTGGTATGATAATCTTGTAACTAATGCTTGTTGCACTATTTAACCTTTGATTAATTTTAGAGAAGCTGGTTAACTAGATATTTAGTTCCACTCTTCAATTGGGATTTTCTTGAAAAAAAATGCATCCTTTAGCTAAAGCAAAAAAGAAAAGGAGGTTAAAAGAAAGCTCATTGCACATTCCTTTCCACAAGTGATGTTTATATGTTAGAACGACATCAATTGTTCACTTATAGAGGACGATCTTTTATTTCTGGGTGGATCATTAAATAAGTGGTTATTCAAATTGTCAATCATTCTGGTGGTGTGTTTAGGTAAGGCCGTCCTACGGGCTCGTCCGCAGTTAGCTATCATTTTCTGCGAATGTGTGCTTTCAGGAGTATATGTCAGGTGAGCTGCGGTTTCAGACAGTCATTGAAGCTCACCTTTCTCTCAGTCATAAGAGAAAAATAGCCTATGAAGTGTAGAAGAAAAGAAATAATAAAAGAAAGACCCCAGAAGAAGCAGATATATCCCAGAATGCTTTGCGCAGAGAGCTCTCCTTTCAAAGGATTTTGGAATTTGCTATCACAGCGGCCACTAATAACAAAAATGGTGCAGGAACTGCACGTTGGAAGAGGAGTAAAATGTAACGGAGAGTAAAAAGTAGTGATCATCTGTCCAAACAGTAAGTTAACTGAGTTCACTATAAAGTCCAATATATAGTACCTGCTCTATATAGTTATTGAGGGAGTTAGGGGTTAGAGTGGATGTTCGGTCCCAGGGGTGTGCATGTGCATTTTTTTTTTTTCAAAGTGGAGAGGGGGCGGGTCTTTTTAAAAAATGTGCGAAAATTTCCACTATACCTTTAAACTTCCAACGGAAGTCATTAGAACAATGAGGCCTGTACTGCAAAAACTATCAAGAAGTAAGTAAAAAATTCTTAAATTAAATATATTTACCCTTAATTTGAGCAGGTAAATAAGATGATGTGCCAATGGAATGAGTAGTTTTACTCTTAAAATAAGATAGTTAGATAATATGCACTTGAAATAAGACAATATCATTGTTTTTTTCTTATTTTAAAAGTAAATCGTCTCGTTCCATTGGCAAAGTGTCCCACTTAGCTCCTCAATTAAAAAATAAATGCGCTTATTTTATGAAAAAAAATAACTTATTGAGATTTCTATTTTTTGCAGTGTGTATACAAGCCAGGATTCATGCTTTAAAATAAACCGTTTTTTCTTCAACAAACAGGTTTTAAACAAACATGTTTCTTCAATATGGCAAAGATAAAGGAAAAAGGTCGAGTAGCCATGATTCATATCATTGCTTCAGAAAAAATGAAAAGTAAAGTTCATTAAAACTAGCTGTACAAGTACTTTTTTCAAAATAACTACATCGAATGGAATTAAGTAAACGTAGATTACTATCACTACTAACACTGACAGTTTTATTGAAAATGTAGACATTTGTCCCAAAAAAAAAAAGACAAAAAAAATCAGAGAAGAAACAAATAAAGAGATTCTGCCAACTGATGGCTGAGGTAATCTTCACATGCCAGGACTAGAGAGCAGAAGTACTTCAAATAAAACCTCCTGGCAAAGCTAATAATATCTTGGAGAACGTGTTATGGTCTGATGATGTTCTGAAAGGTGATGAAAAGAAAACATTATGCATCACTGAGTTACCCCACACTCACTCTGACAGGAGGCAGTCTTTAAGGCAGCGGCAGCATTATGAGCTGCTTTACTTCCTTCAAGGTAAACTGGAGATTTGAACAGTTTCACCAGTTAGCTTTGACCAAAAACCTGTAAGTGTTTGCTAAAGCTGAGAGGCAATCGGGAAGGTTTAAGGAGGGTAAACCAAAATAAAACTTTTCTTTTGGTGTAGCAAGATTTTAGAGCTAAATACACTATATTGCCAAAAGTATTTGCTCACCTGCCTTGACTCACATATGAGCTTAAGTGACATCCCGTTCCTAATCCATAGGGTTCAATATGACGTCGGTCCACCCTTTGCAGCTAGAACAGCTTCAACTCTTCTGGGAAGGCTGTCCACAAGGTTTAGGAGTGTGTTTATGGGAATTTTTGACCATTCTTCCAGAAGCGCATTTGTGAGGTCGCACACTGATGTTGGACGAGAAGGCCTGGCTCTCAGTCTCCGCTCTAATTCATCCCAAAGGTGTTCTATCGGGTTGAGGTCAGGACTCTGTGCAGGCCAGTCAAGTTCATCCACACCAGACTCTGTCATCCATGTCTTTATGGACCTTGCTTTGTGCACTGGTGCACAGTCATGTTGGAAGAGGAAGGGGCCAGCTCCAAACTGTTCCCACAAAGTTGGGAGCATGGAATTGTCCAAAATGTCTTGGTATGCTGAAGCATTCAGAGTTCCTTTCACTGGAACTAAGGGGCCAAGCCCAGCTCCTGAAAAACAACCCCACACCATAATCCCCCCTCCACCAAACTTTACACTTGGCACAATGCAGTCAGACAAGTACCGTTCTCCTGGCAACCGCCAAACCCAGACCCGTCCATCAGATTGCCAGATGGAGAAGCGCGATTCGTCACTCCAGAGAACGCGTCTCCACTGCTCTAGAGTCCAGTGGCGGCGTGCTTTACACCACCGCATCCAACGCTTTGCATTGCACTTGGTTATGTATGGCTTGGATGCAGCTGCTCGACCATGGAAACCCATTCCATGAAGCTCTCTGCGCACTGTTCTTGAGCTAATCTGAAGGCCACATGAAGTTTGGAGGTCTGTAGTGATTGACTCTGCAGAAAGTTGGCGACCTCTTCGCACTATGCGCTTCAGCATCCGCTGACCCCGCTCCGTCAGTTTACGTGGCCTACCACTTCGTGGCTGAGTTGCTGTCGTTCCCAAACACTTCCATTTTCTTATAATACAGCTGACAGTTGACTGTGGAATATTTAGGAGCGAGGAAATTTCACGACTGGATTTGTTGCACAGGTGGCATCCTATCACAGTTCCACGCTGGAATTCACTGAGCTCCTGAGAGCGACCCATTCTTTCACAAATGTTTGTAAAAACAGTCTGCATGCCTAGGTGCTTGAATTTATACACCTGTGGCCATGGAAGTGATTGGAACACCTGATTCCAATAATTTGGATGGGTGAGCAAATACTTTTGGCAATATAGTGTATGTGCGCTCAACTAAACAGGTTTTTTGACTCTGATTTAAGACTGAATACACTGCAAAAATGGAAATCTAAATAAGTCCCTTTTTTACATTTAAAATAAAACAAAAAAAAATTGCATTGTCTTCAAGTGCATTTTATCATATTACTTTATTTTAAGATAAAAAAAAACTCATCCCATTGTCAGATCTTTTTTACTTACTCAAATTGAGGCTAAATACACTATTTTTACTTATTTCTAGATAATTTTTTCAGTGTATAGAGGTGTAATCTAGAGATGTTTTATCAAAGCATTAGTTCAGTGGAGTCTTCTTAAGAGGCTCCTGTATTATACAATAGAGATTCATTGTGCCTTTGAAAGCATGACTGGTTAAATTGATGTCATTACATATTCAGTTGAACCAAACATCTGAAGAATGTTGGTTTAATTATTTTTTATAATTTTTAACAGCTTTAAGTGAAGTGTCGCCAATCCTCCCCTGGATCTCCTTTGGCCTGTTGCCTTGCATGAACCAAATAGATCATTGCCACTCTGTTGGATAATCACACACTGTCCGACCACCCTGTGCAATTCTAAAATGCGGTCTGCAAAATATACTGTTCTGTAGTAATTTCGAGGCCCTATCACATATAATAAACCTTGAAATTGATCAGATGACAGTGTTGGGTTCAGCATCAGCATAAATTTCATTTTTTCGCGTGTCGAAGACTAAAACGGGAGCAGAAGGAATGTTTGACAGATCCTGGTGAGTCTGTGATGCTCCACAGTGGGAAGCCACAACCACTGGGCAACAATCATTTCTGTGGTCCTCTGAGGCACCACGAGAGCTGGAAGCTTCTCTGCGCCGGGTCGCTCCAAAATCCTACAAAGTATTCCTGAGGCAGCAATTTTATTTATTCAATTTTCTTTTGCTTCGATGTCAAGTTTTGATGCAAAACAAATGTGATCACTTTCATTTTCTTATTACAAACAAAATTTACTCTGGCTACTGTGGAACTTCAGTCTTTCCACTCTGTTTGTTTAGGAATCACCAAGTCTAAATAAAATATGGAAACTATTTTTCTTGAAGGGAAGAACTTTATGTTCTTGACAGGGTCCAGCTGATAGACCACCCTGCTATTTGTAGACCCAGCCCATGCATTAAATGTCTTACTTGAAGTTTTCCCTGCATAGCCATTCCACTTTAGGTGAGCTGGGGCTGGAGCTGAAAAGATTATCTCACTCAAAGGGACCCTTTATTTGCCTTAACAGGCTAAATATAGTGGCAGAATGCACAGTCAGCTCTGGGAATCCCTGAAAAATGTTATTTATAAGACCTAAAACCTCATCAAATACTCAAATATTCAGTTTTCCTAGCGTACAGGTCAATACATATGCCTTTTAATTTCTGTTTTGTCCATCTATTGGACTCTTGTGTCAATTTTTTGATGTGTTGCTAATAAAAAATTCTTAAAAATCAGTCATCCTAAACCTCAGTCTGCTTGTTAAGGCTGACTGTTTCAAACCAAAGTCATGCTGTGTATTTATTTATGGATGTATTTTCAACATTACCAGGCATTTAGCCCCATCCACTGTCCTCTTAGCTCTGACAAACCTCTGTAAAAAAAACCTCTACATGTCAGGGTCTTGACCATGATGTTTGGCATGGAAGCCATGGCGTTCGTCCATGTAAAATATAAACCTTAAACTCATCCAAGACAATTTGAATCAGTTTTCCCAGGACCAGAACTAGACAAGGGCAAGAATCATTTAGCTTCTGTGCTTCTCAGCTCACCCCTGAAAACATGAGATAAACAGATAACATTGGTTTAAATCAGGACTGGAATCAATACAGTTTACTATACTTTTCCTCTAAAGTAAAATAACTCTTTCAGTTCATTTTATCATGTAGTAAATATTTATCCATTCATCTGTTTATCCTTGCAGGGTGGCGGGGGACCTAGCGCAAAGAGGCGGGGAATGGCCGACAAGGCAACACAAAGAAAACAACATTCGTGCACATTCATAACTACACAAGCTTTTCTATCTTTGGGAGGAAGCCGGGGTACCCAGAGAGAACCTGCTCAACAAAAGGAGAACAGAACATAATAGGCCATGATTCAAAGTAAGATAAGATAGACTTTATTGATCTCACAGTGGAGAAATCCACTTATCACATTGGCTCAATAGTCAAAAGAAAGTGCCCAAAGGAGGAAAAAGGTGCATGGGGTATATACAGAGCGTCCACATAAATACAGTGAATCAAGAAAAAACAACCTAAAAAAAATGGGGCAGAGATTTAAGGTGGCTTATGTACATCTAGGGTGACTTATTCATATATTGATTTGGAGTTGTACATTAAAGTGGTACCAGGTAAAGAACAACAGTGAGGTAGTGAGATAACTATAACAGCTGAAGTCTCTTATTTAAAAAGTTATTGCACAGGGTATTATATAGTAATTCCACATTAGTAATTGCACATTAGTTATTGCACGTTAGTTATTGCATAAGTTATTGTGGTCATAGTGCCATATTGTAAAGTCTGATGGCAGCAGAGATCAATGACCTGTGCTCCTTTTTTCACACAGGGTGTATAACTCTTTTACTAAAGGAGCTGCTTAGCTCCTCTATATGATCTGCAGAACAGCAATGCTAACAACTAAGCCTTAGCATTTTATATCTTTTAAATTTGTATCGTTTTTCTTCCTTTTCTTACTTTGTAATGTTTATTGTGATTCTCTTATCCCTGTTTCTCTATTTTCCTGGTGCTTTTGTTTCTTTATCTAGGGAGATTTAATCCTGGCTCAGCCTAACTGCTTGGAAAGTATTTTGCGATGAACAGCCAGTTAAGCCTCAGAAATGTAATTTCTATATTTCTTTTGTTTGTGGATTAAATGAACAGGGCTTAACCTGTCAGTAAGCTTTAGAGATGGTTGCCTCCTTATTGAATAGATGAGAAAGTCAAACTTTACCTCCCCATGGCCTGAGTTAAGGTGTAACCCTTTGTGGCTAAGCACATATCCAGTTTCATATCCAGTTTCTAAAATCAACTCATTAGGCTCGTATCTCTCATGATCTAACCCTTGGCTCAAATATTTTACATTTTTTCCTTTCTGTGTATGATCCCCTTTGGAGAGAACGGCTGCATGTCTCTCACTGTTTTAGACTACAGATGCTAACGACAGCATCATGCGTTTACAGCGATCACAGAGATCCAACAGCAGACATCATTTTCGTCTAATTTTCTCAGGATGTGAGGAACCCTCTGTGGTTTGAATTCACACGTGGACACAGACCTGTGGCTGCCTGTACATCTAAGGATTCACAATCGCATATAAATGGTGATAGGGTCCCACAATGCCAGAACTCCCACTGTGTCAGGATGGATGTCACAATGGAACCACAATATTAGCTTTGAATCACATGATAGAGAAGCTCTGTTGAAAACCACTGTCTGCAGATTGACCGCTCTTCCCTCCCTTTCCTGCCACTTCGGGTCTCTTTTCCAGGAGCCCCAAAATATCCTCCTAAGCTTTGAGGAGAGCATATTTTGATGACACTGACCTCAGTGGCTGCCACACCCCGGAAAAAAAAGAAGAATCTAAATTTTTGCTGCCCTACAGTTCTTGTTTCTTGGCCTGCAGCAAAGTTGGCAAAGTCTTTCAAGGCTACACCAACAGGAAATTGTATTAATCCAAAGCTGAGCTGAAGTAATTCACTCCCTTCTCTTTTTGAGGGCTTTGCCAGAGTTTCAGCGGACCACCTCGGCTGTCCTGTTAGTGAAGAACAGGAGTGAGCAGCCTTAGGGCCTCCCCTCCATGTGCTCCCTAATTGGTTTAATGACTGTAATTATCTGCAGGGGTGCATGTTGTGCAAGGGACGATTAATGACCTCTAAAACATATGCAGACAGGCGGAAACTGAGGGGTGGGGGGTGTAGAGACAAAGAATAGCTGTGCAGAAGAAAGGAACCGCAAAGCGTTACAGAAAGAAACACGGCCTTCTGTCTGAAAGATAACAACTATGACATGAAGATTTAGAAAGATCTTTTTGTTGTTATTGTTGTTTTCTCTTTTTTTGTGGAGTGTAATTATCTTTTATTGTGGTGTAAAAATTCTTCTCTAACTTCTGGATCTTTTTTCAACTTAACACTTTAGGGCACTCATTGAAATACTATGAAAATCAAAATTTCAAGCCAATAGTGTTACTGGAAACAGGACAAGATTGTATTACCTTTGTAACATTAAAAAAATATGGATATTTTGATGGCAAAAATAAATCTCAATGTAATAACAAGAAACACCAACTTCCCCGAATATATTAAAAAAAATAACAAAAGTACTTCTATAAGAAATTCATGAAAAACACTCAAACACATTTTTTTGGAACAACGTTAATGCATTAATGCTGATACTGGCACTTACATTTTTTAGGTTATAAACCTAAATATAATTGTTAACTGGGCTTATTAACTTTTTAACTTTTTTCTTGACTTGTTTATTTTTTCTTTAACTTAATTTACTGTAGCTAATATATCATCTAATTGGTCAAATGCCAAAATAAGATGTCCAGCCATGTAGCAGCATCTTTGGTGAATGGCTGGATATAGATTTTGTGCTTCTAGACCTCACTGAGGGATGGGGGACTCCATTTATAAGGGGTATGCAAGGGATCAAAAACGGCTACTTGCCCCAAAAGGGTTAAGGGAACATTTTGGTGCATAAATGACCAAACAGGACATTATTTAAACTTTGTAAACTTCTTATGTACTAATAAAAGAGTTTCCAGCTCTTAACTAAGAGCAGCAGGGGAATCCAGGGGCAGATTGGCAGGTTAAGCTCATCCAGAGCTTCTGGCTAGAGACAGGTGTCCTGTGAGGCAAAAACAGAAGAGAGTTTGAATCTGATCTCTCTCAAGAGACAGCTAAGATTCTTTCAGTTTCAAGGCTCAGGTCGCTAACCAAACTAAGGTCAACACTGCGGCGTCGAAGCAAGGTCTGGCAGCTGGTTATAAAGGGCAGGTCTCCTGATGAGTAGATACGTCTCAGGTGTGCTGGAAGACTCCAGCTCCAGGAGACCCACGGCACACTCTGCTGGAGGAAGGTGGTACAGCTCCAGATCCCAACATTTCTCACATCACTGTTAAGGTGCATTCAGACCAATTGCTGCACACATGGGTGGTGGATTTACTAGTATCCCTATGGAAGCAGGCAGGAGTGAATCTTTACTTGTTCAGATAGTCTCCAGTTACTGTAGACCCCTCTCATTCCAACATCTCATGAGCCTGGAAACAAGTTCAACTTTTTTGTTTCTTCTCAAGCAATAAAATGAGGACTATTAGTCTGGAATGGCAGTTCAACATTCAGAGATGAACAGTCAATTTTGGCTGACACGACACAGTCTAATGATAATGTTGTAAAACAGCAGTGATTTGTATGAAAGTAAGTGATGCACGCCCAAAAGCATTTGCATTTTGTTGGCAGGAATGAAAAACTGCTGCTTTGATGTGCTAAAATGAATAAATGTTGTGGAGGTTGGACTAACTGTTGTGCTAACGTAAACAGTGATGTGGAAAAAATGCACTAAATGGATGCAGAAAAACTGTTCTGATGGTTTATCATTAAGCATGCACTGAACCTTTTATATACTATATAGACAGGCAGGCAGGCAGATATTTACAGTCTGTGTTTGAGTTTGGTTTGACTAAAAATGTATCTCAGTAGTTTATAGTCAGTTATCCCTGCTTACCTTCAGGCTCATCCAATGAAAGATAGTCAGCTCTCCCAGATTTCACCAAATCTGTGTCCAAAATGATGTTGGTTGTGCCGGCATGCTTATAGGGAGGAGAGGTCCAAAATCTAGTTTTCCATAGGGCCTCTTAAAACCTTGAGTCAACTGCTTTGTGCAGCCGCTGGACTTGCTTCGAAGTTTGAAGACATTTCGCTTCCCTTTTGAACATTTTTGGAATGACTATGGCCTGGATGACTGAGAATCTTCACCAGCTCGTTGTTGTTTTTCTTTTTTTTCTTTATCAAAAAATAGCTTATAGTAGAAACTCTATGCATCATATTTATGAAGTGCCTTATGTTTTTTATCATTTAAATGTTAAATAAACAAATAAATTTTTTTTTCTAAAAACTGTAACACATTTCCTATAATAGACATTTAACAAAGATAATAAGCTGTCTTTTGTTAAAAGGCTATATAATATTTGCAGCTCTAAATGATTTTTACTCAGCCGAACCCAGGGAAAAATCTTTGGCTCTTTGGTTCTTAAAGGTTGCAGACCCCTGGTTTAGCACAACTGTTTAATTTGGATTATTTATATAGCTCCATCTTACAAGACATGGCGACTCAAGGCACATTATAGAGACAATTCGATCGAATCATACAGACAGACTAGTTAAAAGTTTTGTATCCATGGAACCCGAGATGATTGCATCCAGTCTTTCACTGTGCAGGTTTTACTGGGGAGAATTAGGAAATAAACAAAACTACTGTTAATGTTGATGTTAGGTACAGACAAACACAATTAATCTTTTTAAGAGAATGCAGCCCTGTTTAATTTTGCTTATTTAATAGATGATTAAAAGGACCAGACAAGGTAAACATGGTCATTGTACAAGACAATTCTATAAACTTTTTAAAGGACTAGATGTTGGTAAAACAAAATAAAAACGGTTTGATAATCCTATCATTAACTCATCACTGTCTGAAGGTGTGTATAGAGCCTAGGTTTTAAATGTTCTAATCAATAAAATGTAAAATTGGTGGAAAGGAGTGGCCCAACAAGACATCACCTCTGCCATTGCACATGAGAATATGTAGAAAATCATAGAGTGTCCAGAATTACATGTTCAAACAAGCATATACAGGAGCATAATCTTAGAATAAAACATGTTTTTACTGCTGGATTTAGTTGCTGTGGAAATCAGAGTTTTGTTTACTGTACACCGAGACTGGAGGTGGAGGCTTCCAATTCATCTGCGATGATCACTGTTATTCTCTTTGGGCATGTTTACGCTTCCCTGACAAACAAAGTGAGACGTGGAACAAAGGCAGACGGCATAAAGAACATCATTATCGGGAGGAGCAATCCTTCTCCGTCAGCTGACGACAGAAAGGCCTGCTTTACTTAGTCAATGGGCTATTCACACATTTCCTGGACTTAATTCCAGCCCAGCTCACCAGGTACCACCTGCAGAAAGTCACTTTCTGCTGCAGACATTTGTAGTGACACGTGTAGAAAGTGAAATGTCCAAAAAAAACAGGATGCAGTGGAAGTGTGTTTTATATAAAAATTGACTGAGCGAGTATTAAATCACACAAATGTTCAACTGAGTAAACTTCTATTATTTATTACAAAGATCGTCTTACTGGCTGTTTATAAATTAAACAGAAAGCTGTCACTGAGACACCCTGGCAGACAAGCACATTCCAGAATAAAACTGTGAAATGTTTATTTTCTTGTCTTTCTTTTCTTCTATTTTCATTTCTGTGTATTTTGACACAGATTGGATTAAGTCCCAGGCTTTCAGGCCCTTTAATGTGTGTCATTTACCTTGGCATCATGCATGAAAAAAGGTGTGTCTCATTCAGGGAATCCAAACTTACATTTTTGGTTTCTTCTTTACTCATCTTTTTTTGTTTTCTCAGTTTTCTTTTTATTTTTACTCTTTCGTCATTTTTCTTCTGGTTATTTTTTTTTACGTTTGTAATTATAAAATGTAGAAATCTGTGTAAAGAGAGAAAGATAACAGTAAAATAAAATAAATCTAGATGAATTACTTTTAATCTCTCCTTTCTGGATACTGTATATTTACAAAAGATTAAAAACTGAATGACACTACTTTTAAACTATTTCATTACATCTGGATTAAAAAAAAAAATAGAATATGTGGGTTGGTATCAGATTCAGGGATGCCAAAAGCCTGAGACGTAACCATTGACTTCTTATGCTTACTTTTTTATGTCCTTAGTCATTTTTGCTAAAACTTTCTCCCATTTTTTCACCTCACTTTTGCTTTCATTTTGAATGTGTTTTTCTTATCCTTTTTGTTGTGTTCTTTTTTTTTTATTTCTCCAATTTATCTTTTTATCAAATTTTGAATCTTAGGTTACCTTGTCGACAAATTAGTTAAAGTAAAAACAAAATAAATCAAGGTGGATAATTTTTATCTTTTTTTTCTGCCATAAAACTATAAGAAATTTATTTAAAAAGGCTGCCAACAGGAAAAAAAAAAAAAAACCCGAATCCAAAAAAGTAAATATTAGTTCAATAAAGAACATAAAAAACAGACAAATTCTAAACTTTCTGTTATTTTATATAGATATTATGATCTATATAGCATCAGGTTTCCCGTCAACAAATGAATAAAATGTGAGCTGCACATACAACATAATATTTGTATTATTTTTAATCGCTTTGTTTGTTTGCTCGCTTGTTCGGATGAATGAAAATAGGTAAACTCTTCTGGTCTTTAACATAAGTTTCTTTATAAAAAAATGTCAACTTGTAAAACTGTAAGATCTAACTTTCAAACTGTGTCTTTGCATTTCATAGTGGTGGACCCTTGACTCTTTAGTTGCTTTAGTTAATTTTGTTATAGAATGCATTAGATCTCTAACCTGACTCCGCCAGATAGATTTGCTCCACATATTCATCTGGAAACCTTCCGCTAAAGTAATTTTGGGAAGGGGCGAATATACTGGTTAGCTGATTGGTCTATATTGGTGATAGACAGGCCAAATAAACCAATCAGATCAACAAAGCATATGACGTAACAGAGCGACGACGAAGAGGAGCCAATTGATAGATCAAACTCTTGCCGAAACCAGTTGGGAAAAGAGCAAAAACATCTTTTCCTCTGAGAAAAGCCTCCAGAGGAGTGTTTTGCTCTTCTTTCAGTGAAGAAATACTCTGTCATTCTGATAAAACTTGCTCGATAGCCACGCTAACGCTAGTTTCATCGACTGAATGTTCTTTAGACTCAACTGTCGCGCTTCTCGTTGCGTCACACCTCAACCCCCCTCAAAGCCAACACTGATTGGACGTTCTTTTGGTGAACGGCTCCGAGAGTCTCCAGATTGATTAGCGAGTGAAATCTTGAAAGCTTGCGAGATCAGGATGGTCTCACGAGGCTATTAGATCTCCTCAAAAGAAAAGAAAAAAGTTTCTGATAATGCTATAAAATCAATAAAGTACAAAGACATTCAATCAATAAAATTTGTCATGTTTTTTCTGCAGTGTAAATAAATTAGGAAACTGTAATATAGCAGCACAGATATGGAAATGACTGACATTGCTTAGATAGGTGAACAAAATCAATCAATAAAAAATCTTATATCCAAAAACATGGTGCACATAACTTGACATGAGTATTAAGCATTTCCTTTTCCCGAAGGTGCTGCAGCACTGCAAATCCAAAATCTTTAGATCATTACATTTTATACACTGTACATACTTCTACATAGCCTTCCTAATGTTTCATGAAGGGATGCCAATATTTGAAAATGTAATAAATATAATTATAACATAAACCTAATATCCTTCTTCCAAAGCCTTTGGAGAGTCTGAGCTTTGCTGCTAGTGGTCTCTTGTGGGGCAGGTCTGTGGGAGTTTTAAAGCGTTGGGTGACATCAGCAGTAATATGGAGTGAGTTAGGCGGACCTTTTTAAAATATACAAACTGTCTGCAGGCAGACAAAACCTGTGTCAACATCAGCTTGTGTTACTGCTCCCTCACGTCGTCTGTGATGACATAAAATAATTCTCAGCAGGTCACTGAGGGACGTGTCTGACGCTGGAAATGATTATTTTCTCCCTGTTAGCTCATTAAAATGGTTTATTACTATGCCTGGTCCAGGCTGGAAGTTTGTTGTTTTTTTTTTATTCTTCAAGATCAGATCTAGAGACACGCTTTTAGACCGTCTCTCAATATGTAATCTTAGATCAGGACATTAGAAAGTCTTCATGCTGAGAATGTGGCCAAAATTGGAAAATTAAGGGGCTCAGAGGAGAGAGAGCTTGCAGAAAAATCAGAAAAGGCCTCAGGCGGCTTGTGAGTGAAACAGGAACGGAAAGACGCATGCAGGAGGACCGATATAGACAGAAATTGGAGGATGTGTTTTCTGGTCAGGAACCCAATGCTAAAATTAGCCCGAATGTAAATTCCTGAGTGTTGCCGGGTCGCAGACCCGTGCACTACACTGATGGTTGCCAGAAAGACATAACACAGAAAAGAATAAAACATGCTAAAAACACAAGGGCAGTGGTGTAGGGAGAGGTCATACACAAGTGGTGCTGCGGCAATGTTTTCCTTCTTCCTTATTTCTTCTTTCAATTGGCCTCCGCCTGAGGAACAAAGACATCTAACAGGCCACGAGCGGGAGGGAAAAGCCGCGGCCCCCACATACAACACTCCAAAGGAGGGGAGACTTGGGCCCAGGACGCCAAGCATTCAACACAATCGCCAAACATGCTATTGTGGCCTGCAGTAAAGCTCTGGTATGGCTCAACATCTCTGTCTAACCCCCTCTACTCCCACCATCATCACCAGGCATCCATCTCCTCTCCTGTTCTTTCTCTACCTCCCTGTGCGTCTCTGTCATTTACAGTACTAATGACAAGATGCAAACTTCCACACATTGAGCCTGTGTGGGGCGAGGATAATCCCATTACAGGGCCAAGACACAGACGTAAACCAAACTCCGCTTTGATGCACTCGGATTGGGATTTGCATAAATTCTAACAGAGCAATAATCAGTTCAACTGAGCTGTTCTGCCTCTGTTTTTCCATTCTGGATGGAAGAGAAGGGAAACCAAAAAAACTCACGTGCTGTGAGACATAAGAGGAATGGATGGTTAGGGATGGAAATAAGTGGAAAGCTTTCTCAGTTTACAGTCACCACATAAAGCCTGGACTATTTTGGGGCATCCTATTGGTTTAGCAGAGTCGAGATCACACAGCCAGCTGGAAGTCAAGGACAAACGCTCAGAAGACACTTGGTGGTGAATCAAAGTTCCCATGCTCAGGCTGTTTAGGTCAATCCTTACATATCGACGTTCCTTCTTGTAGTATGCAGCTCTTATCTGAGGAGTTTGTTTAAGGCTCTTTAAGTTACACCATTAGTCAAAGCTACGGTAATAATTTGTAGAATGCAAGGCACCAGAGGTTCTTTTTCCGTGTCAGGAGGTCAGAGGGAGCTAGATAGTGTGACCTGACTGAGTCACGGTAAAGAAGGGAGGCAACACAAGGCATGTACAGACCTGCTGGATTCCTGTCAGGTTGCACCTTATCGGCACCTCCAGCACGGATGACTCTTGAAATATGAAATACAACCGATGCAACATGGCGTCCCTGAAAAAGCTCAAACTGATATCTGTTGGGTAACAAGTTACATTGACATAAAGGGTTTGTTTTAAAACCATCTGAACAATCTGATTTGTTGCATCTTAAACACCGGCCTAGAGTGAAACAGGTTTATTATAAAATTAGTTTCCATTTGGTTGAAAATAGTTTGGTCTTAAAGACAAAAGAGTCATCTAAATGATGGAACCCCTGAATGCCATTAACTTTATTTACCCAAAACTACCATGTTGGCTAATGCAGTTAGCAATATAGCCATCTGTTGATGATTTTTGCTGTACAATGACAAGAAATCTTCTTCTATATTTGTAACCCTTCGGGTCTGAGCTAAATAAGGTTTGCTACTCTCGCTTTGGCAGCAAAAATGTTACGGAATGAATTACAGGGAAGAAGACACGGCAATTATCTTGCAGTGACTAATAACTGACAAAGTGGCTCGATTGTAGCTTTACAGAAGCAGCATCATTGTATGTTTCAAAATAAATTTGGCAACAGATGGTTTTAAGGTTCAACGGGGTTACAGAGAAGCACAGAAATGAAGAAAATACAAAAACTTTACTTGCTTCTGAGTATGTAGAAGCTGATAGTCGCACTGTAACACAGGGAATTTATCAAATGAGTTGTTTTGACATACCATTGATCACTGCTACTGTAGGTAACCTTAAAAGTGGTGTTTCAAATTGTTATGGAAGTGTTAGATTTTAATGCAAATCTGATCATAGATGCTGAGGTAGATTCAGTGTTACTAGAATTGATCCTAACAACTGCATATGATTCTGATAATTCACTAAAAACTATACCTAATTTTTTATTTTTTTTGAAAACATTTTAAACTTAAAAAGAATTTTAAACATGCCTCTTCTTTGTTATTTATCATGTGAATAATAAAGCTCAACTTTATATAACATAGTTTGATCCGAGGCTTAAAGGCCAGGTTTTTACTGAAAAAGATTAATTTTCAAAGCCCTTTTATTTCACCCCTTTATGACTAAAACATTGTTTGATGGGCAGACTCAGTAGGTCAGGGCTGATTCCTCTAAAAGCCTGTAGTCTATTTTCCTGGA
Organism: Cyprinodon diabolis; assembly: GCA_030533445.1. NCBI lineage: Eukaryota > Metazoa > Chordata > Actinopteri > Cyprinodontiformes > Cyprinodontidae > Cyprinodon > Cyprinodon diabolis. The sequence continues at coordinate 12,216,891 of CM060062.1, forward strand.
TGTGACGTCAAGCACGTCCTTGTTCACTGGGCCAGAACTAGCATCCATCCATCCGTCTATTATCCATCACGCTTTATACCAGCTGGGGTTGCGAGGGGTGCTGGTGCCTATCTCCAGCTGTCAATGGGTGAGAGGCAGGGTACACCCTGAACAGATCGCAAGTCTATAGCAGGGCAACACAGAGACAAATAGGACAGACAATCATTCACACACACACACCTAGAGAAGTCAATTAACTCATGTTTTTGGACTCTGGGGGGAAACCGGAGTACCCGTAGAGTACCCATGCCTAATCAGGGAGAACATGCAAACTCCATGCAGAAAGACCCCAGGACAGGAATCGAAGCCGGAACCTTCTTGGTGCACTGAGCAGCCCAAATAGCAAACAATCAAAGCCTTATTTTCTTGGATATTTAGAGGCAACTGGTATCAAACTTAAATCAGACCAATGGCAACTCCACGTAAGGTGTAAAAAAGTTTTTAAATAAAAGAAAAGAAAGAAAACTTCTAAAAGTATGAATGGGAGCAACAACCCCAAAAGGGCTGTGGTTCTGTGTTTTGGCCACAGGTGGCAGTAAAATTAGAAAAATCCGTAATGCCTCAGTAAGTCAAAGTTATATCAAGCGACTGAAATGTTCCCAGGAGACAAAGATGTTGTTTGATATATTTTTATCCATTTTTATTTAAAACTGTAGAATTATAGTATTGTGAAGGTACCTATATGAGGCCCTATGGCTTCAATAATTAATGAATGACTGAAAATTAAGACCTATCTCTTTGGAGTTAGAATCCAACAGTTAAAACGTAATGAAGTTTTCTTATTACTGTCTTCATTATTTATAGGTTTAAACATTCAATAAGAGGACATTAAAAATTGCCTGTTTTGATCCACAAAAAGCATATTTTAGGGAAATATTTGCTACTAAAAAGATGTTTCATCTTTAAGATCTAGAATTATCATCAGAGAATGAAAATGAATGAAATGAAATTAATAAAAAAAATGACAGGGAATGTAAATGCATTTTAAAAATTCCATGTTTCTTGTAGTAAATGGGTTAAAACACTAAAAATAACACGGCAAACTAACATTCTTTTTTTTTTTACAGAAAACACATATTTACAATTATTCTGTTGGGATCTGGAGCTGTACCACATTCCTCCAGCAGAGTGCGCCGTGGGTCTCCTGGAGCTGGAGTCTTCCAGAACACCTGAGACCTATCTACTCATCAGGAGACCTGCCCTTTATAACCAGCTGCCAGACCTTGCTTCGACGCCGCAGTGTTGACCTTAGTTCGGTTAGCAACCTGAGCCTTGAAACTGAAAAGAATCTTAGCTATCTCTGGAGAGAGATCAGATTCTAACTCTCTTCTGTTTTTGCCTCACAGGAAACCTGTCTCTAGCCAGAAGCTCTGGATGAGCTTAACCTGCCTATCTGCCCTGGAGAGCCAAACCTGAAGATTCCTATGTGGATTCCCCTGCTGCTCTTAGTTAAGAGCTGGAAACTCTGATCAAGGTCTGCCACAGACCTGGTTCCAAGAACGTCAAGCCCGATTCTCTCTCTCGTCTTTACTCTGCTGATCAACCTGAGACGCCCGAGCCAGTTCTTCCTGCCTCCTGTACTGTTGGAGTGGTTTCCTGGGAGATCACTGATCTCATCAACTCTTCCCTAGCCTCTGAACCTGACCCAGGTAACGGTCCTCCAAATAAAACCTATGTTCCATCTTCCGTTAGATCCCGTCTGATCCAGTGGATGGATGCAGCTAAATTTTCCGCCCATCCTGGAGTGAGCAGAACGATTGCCTTGATTACAAGACGTTTCTGGTGGCCATCCTTACACAAGGACGTAAAGGAGTACGTTTTGGCATGTCCCATCTGCGCCAGAAACAAGACCTCTCACCAACCACCTTCTGGTCTGCTGCATCCCCTACCTGTTCCAACCCGTCCCTGGTCTCATATTGCTGTTGATTTTGTCACTGGTCTCCCGATTTCCAAGGGTATGTCCACCATTTTAACCATCGACCGTTTTTCAAAGGCTTGTCACTTAATTCCCCTCAGGAAACTTCCCACGGCTTTCCAGACGGCCCAGCCTCTTGTGAAGAATGTTTCCGACTCCATGGCATCCCACAAGAAATTCTCTCCGACCGCGGTCCACAGTTCATCTCACAGGTCTGGAAAGCCTTCTGTTCAGCATTAAACTGTAAGTCCTCACTCACCTCTGGTTACCACCCACAGTCAAACGGGCAGACGGAGAGAATGAACCAGGAACTAGAGTCCACTCTCCGCTGCCTGACCTCAAACAACCCCACTGACTGGAGTCAGTACCTGACCTGGATCAAATACGCCCACAATTCACTCAAGTCTGCTTCTACTGGTCTATCCCCGTTTCAGGTATCTATTGGTTATCAGCCTCCACTTTTCCCTGCAGATGAGAGAGAGATCTCAGTCCGGTCAGTCCATCAGCACATCCGTCGTTGTCAGAGAGTCTGGAAGGACACCATCGCCACCCTCAACCGCTCATCCGTCTCTACCAAACGCTTCGCGGACTCCAAGAGACGCCCGGCCCCTGACTACTCCATAGGCCAAGAGGTATGGCTGTCCACACGAGACATTCCCCTCAAGGGGATGTCTCGGAAACTGTCCCCCCGGTTCATTGGTCCTTTCAAGGTTGCCCAGATCATCAATCCCTCTGCTGTACGTCTGCACCTTCCTCCAAGTCTCCGCATCCATCCCACGTTCCATGTCTCCCAGATTAAACCAGTTGTTTCTAGCCCCCTGTGCCCTCCATCCGACTCCCCTCCACCCGCCCGGGACATCGATGGACATCCTGCCTTCACCGTCCGCCGGATCGTGGACTCCCGTCGGCGAGGTCGCGGTTGGCAGTACCTCGTCGATTGGGAGGGCTACGGTCCGGAGGACCGCACATGGGTTCCTGGCTCTTATATCCTCGATCCATCCCTGATTGAGGAATATGAAAGCTCCCTCCCGTCGACATCTTCTGGACCGCCAAGAGGCGGTCGTTGAGAGGGGGGTACTGTTGGGATCTGGAGCTGTACCACCTTCCTCCAGCAGAGTGCGCCGTGGGTCTCCTGGAGCTGGAGACTTCCAGCACACCTGAGACGTATCTACTCATCAGGAGACCTGCCCTTTATAACCAGCTGCCAGACCTTGCTTCGACGCCGCAGTGTTGACCTTAGTTTGGTTAGCAACCTGAGCCTTGAAACTGAAAAGAATCTTAGCTATCTCTGGAGAGAGATCAGATTCTAACTCCCTTCTGTTTTTGCCTCACAGGAAACCTGTCTCTAGCCAGAAGCTCTGGATGAGCTTAACCTGCCTATCTGCCCTGGAGAGCCAAACCTGAAGATTCCTATGTGAATTCCCCTGCTGCTCTTAGTTAAGAGCTGGAAACTCTGATCAAGGTCTGCCATTAAAGTCAGAAGCTAGACGCTGCGAGCCCTGCTGAATTTAAGACAGGGAAATTCCACAGTGGCTGAGTTCTCCATCGACTTTCGGGTCAAAGCCGCAGCCTCTGGTTGGAACGAATGTGCACTCAAAAGTGCATATTTTAAGGCCTTAAATGATAACATCAAGGATGAACTAGCCACAATCGATGAACCGACTAGTTTGGAGGAATTAATCCGTTTAACCATCAGATTGGATAACAGGCTCCGAACTAGAAACAACACTAGACAAAGAAGTCTGAATTTTTCTGTGTCAGCCCCTGCATTAAATAATGCTTCTGTTTTTTTCTGGATCCACAGAACCTGTTTCCAAGCCAAAGTCTAAAAACCAGACTTTTTCTGTGCCTGTCCAGTTCTCTCACTCAGATGGAGCGGAGGCCGAACCCATGCAGATTGGACACACAAGGCTAACCCCTGAGGAAAGACAACGACGTTTTAGGGGCAATCTGTGTCTATACTGTGGTGAGACTGGCCATTTCATAGCTTCATGTCCGGCTAAGTCAAAAGCCAGGGCCCATCAGAGGAATTGAGGAGTCTGACGGGCCATTTGAAAACTGAAAAAGCTCCTCATCTGATGTTACCTGCTACACTTTTTATTTCTAACCAGAACCTCATCTTGTCTGCTTTCATTGACTCCGGATGTGAGAATAATCTCATTGATTCTAACCTGGTCCAGCAATTACAGTTTGAAACCGTTCCGTTATCCAAGCCTCTCAGAGTATCCGCTATTGAGGGAAAGAAACTCCATCAAGTCACTCATCAAACACAACCTCTAGAACTGTTGATCTCTGGAAATCATCGTGAGACATTAACCTTTTTTTTCCCCCTTCTGCATGCTCCCCCCCGGTGCATGGATTCGAGTGGCTGGAACGACATAACCCCCATATCAACTGGGCTGAACGCCACATTGAGTCTTGGTCCACGTCCTGTCACGAGACATGTCTTCGTTCTGCAGCTCCTGCTGTTCAGTTCCCTAGAGGTAGGGGGGAGATGGACTCTCCTGACCTTACTTCTGTTCCTCCCGAGTATCACGATCTGGCACCAGTCTTCAGTAAGGTCAGTGCGACGTCTCTTCCACCTCACAGACCATATTAGTGCGCAATAGACTTATTACCAGGAGCTCCTCTGCCCAGCAGTAGACTTTATAACATCTCTAAGCCTGAACGTGGGACCATGGAGAAATATATTAATGAGTCTCTGGCTGCTGGGATAATCCGTCCATCTTCTTCTCCTCTTGGTGCTGGTTTCTTTTTTGTGGGTAAGAAGGATGGTTCCCTACGACCCTGTATAGATTACAGAGGCCTAAATCAGATAACCGTCAAAAATAAGTACCCACTACCATTACTGGCATCAGCATTTGAACCTGTTCAGGGTGCAACAGTTTTCACCAAGCTCAATTTGAGAAATGCTTATCACCTCCTTAGGATAAGAGAAGGAGACGAATGGAAGACAGCCTTTAAGACCCCCTTAGGCCAATTTGAGTATCTGGTCATGCCTTTTGGTCTCACAAACGCTCCTGCCTGTCTTCAGGCTCTAGTGAATGACGTCCTCAGAGATTTTTTGAATGTGTTCGTTTTTGTGTACATTGATGATATTTTGATCTACTCCAAGAACCTATCAGAGCATAAGAAACATGTCCGTCTGGTTCTTCAGAGACTTTTGGAAACCATCTCTTTGTGAAGGCAGAGAAGTGCGAATTTCACCATCATCATCTGTTACTTTTTTGGGGTTTGTGCTCGAGGGCGGGCAAGTTAAGCCATCCGAAGACAAAATAAAGGCAGTTCTGGACTGGCCGACACCTGAAAACCGCAAACAGCTTCAGAGATTCCTTGGTTTCGCAAACTTTTATAGACGCTTCATAAGGAATTACAGTCAAACAGCTCTACCTCTCACAACTCTGACTTCGGTAAAGAAGACATTTCAATGGACACCTGAGGCCCAGAACGCTTTTGAGAAATTAAAGAACCTGTTTTCTAGAGCTCCCATTCTGATCCAGCCAGATCCCTCTAAACAATTTATCTTAGAGGTGGTTGCCTCAGACTCCGGTGTTGGAGCAGTTTTGTCTCAACAATTTGACCCAGACCAAAAGATTCATCCTTGTGCCTTCTTTTCACGTAGACTCTCACCAGCGGAGCAAAACTATGATGTTGGAGATCGAGAACTTATAGCCATCAAACTCGCCTTGGAGGAGTGGAGACACTGGCTCGAGGGGGCCGAGCATCCAGTTTTGGTCTGGACAAACCACAAGAACCTGGCCTATCTCCAATCCGCCAAACAAGCTAATCCACGTCATTCTAGATGGTCATTGTTTTTCTCCCGATTCAATCTCATAATCTCTTACAGACCTGGTTCCAAGAACGTCAAGCCCGATTCTCTCTCTCGTCTTTACTCTGCTGATCAACCTGAGACGCCCGAGCCAGTTCTTCCTGCCTCCTGTACTGTTGGAGTGGTTTCCTGGGAGATCACTGATCTCATCAACTCTTCCCTAGCCTCTGAACCTGACCCAGGTAACGGTCCTCCAAATAAAACCTATGTTCCATCTTCCGTTAGATCCCGTCTGATCCAGTGGATGGATGCAGCTAAATTTTCCGCCCATCCTGGAGTGAGCAGAACGATTGCCTTGATTACAAGACGTTTCTGGTGGCCATCCTTACACAAGGACGTAAAGGAGTACGTTTTGGCATGTCCCATCTGCGCCAGAAACAAGACCTCTCACCAACCACCTTCTGGTCTGCTGCATCCCCTACCTGTTCCAACCCGTCCCTGGTCTCATATTGCTGTTGATTTTGTCACTGGTCTCCCGATTTCCAAGGGTATGTCCACCATTTTAACCATCGACCGTTTTTCAAAGGCTTGTCACTTAATTCCCCTCAGGAAACTTCCCACGGCTTTCCAGACGGCCCAGCCTCTTGTGAAGAATGTTTCCGACTCCATGGCATCCCACAAGAAATTCTCTCCGACCGCGGTCCACAGTTCATCTCACAGGTCTGGAAAGCCTTCTGTTCAGCATTAAACTGTAAGTCCTCACTCACCTCTGGTTACCACCCACAGTCAAACGGGCAGACGGAGAGAATGAACCAGGAACTAGAGTCCACTCTCCGCTGCCTGACCTCAAACAACCCCACTGACTGGAGTCAGTACCTGACCTGGATCAAATACGCCCACAATTCACTCAAGTCTGCTTCTACTGGTCTATCCCCGTTTCAGGTATCTATTGGTTATCAGCCTCCACTTTTCCCTGCAGATGAGAGAGAGATCTCAGTCCGGTCAGTCCATCAGCACATCCGTCGTTGTCAGAGAGTCTGGAAGGACACCATCGCCACCCTCAACCGCTCATCCGTCTCTACCAAACGCTTCGCGGACTCCAAGAGACGCCCGGCCCCTGACTACTCCATAGGCCAAGAGGTATGGCTGTCCACACGAGACATTCCCCTCAAGGGGATGTCTCGGAAACTGTCCCCCCGGTTCATTGGTCCTTTCAAGGTTGCCCAGATCATCAATCCCTCTGCTGTACGTCTGCACCTTCCTCCAAGTCTCCGCATCCATCCCACGTTCCATGTCTCCCAGATTAAACCAGTTGTTTCTAGCCCCCTGTGCCCTCCATCCGACTCCCCTCCACCCGCCCGGGACATCGATGGACATCCTGCCTTCACCGTCCGCCGGATCGTGGACTCCCGTCGGCGAGGTCGCGGTTGGCAGTACCTCGTCGATTGGGAGGGCTACGGTCCGGAGGACCGCACATGGGTTCCTGGCTCTTATATCCTCGATCCATCCCTGATTGAGGAATATGAAAGCTCCCTCCCGTCGACATCTTCTGGACCGCCAAGAGGCGGTCGTTGAGAGGGGGGTACTGTTGGGATCTGGAGCTGTACCACCTTCCTCCAGCAGAGTGCGCCGTGGGTCTCCTGGAGCTGGAGACTTCCAGCACACCTGAGACGTATCTACTCATCAGGAGACCTGCCCTTTATAACCAGCTGCCAGACCTTGCTTCGACGCCGCAGTGTTGACCTTAGTTTGGTTAGCAACCTGAGCCTTGAAACTGAAAAGAATCTTAGCTATCTCTGGAGAGAGATCAGATTCTAACTCCCTTCTGTTTTTGCCTCACAGGAAACCTGTCTCTAGCCAGAAGCTCTGGATGAGCTTAACCTGCCTATCTGCCCTGGAGAGCCAAACCTGAAGATTCCTATGTGAATTCCCCTGCTGCTCTTAGTTAAGAGCTGGAAACTCTGATCAAGGTCTGCCATTAAAGTCAGAAGCTAGACGCTGCGAGCCCTGCTGAATTTAAGACAGGGAAATTCCACAGTGGCTGAGTTCTCCATCGACTTTCGGGTCAAAGCCGCAGCCTCTGGTTGGAACGAATGTGCACTCAAAAGTGCATATTTTAAGGCCTTAAATGATAACATCAAGGATGAACTAGCCACAATCGATGAACCGACTAGTTTGGAGGAATTAATCCGTTTAACCATCAGATTGGATAACAGGCTCCGAACTAGAAACAACACTAGACAAAGAAGTCTGAATTTTTCTGTGTCAGCCCCTGCATTAAATAATGCTTCTGTTTTTTTCTGGATCCACAGAACCTGTTTCCAAGCCAAAGTCTAAAAACCAGACTTTTTCTGTGCCTGTCCAGTTCTCTCACTCAGATGGAGCGGAGGCCGAACCCATGCAGATTGGACACACAAGGCTAACCCCTGAGGAAAGACAACGACGTTTTAGGGGCAATCTGTGTCTATACTGTGGTGAGACTGGCCATTTCATAGCTTCATGTCCGGCTAAGTTTAAATTTAAAAAAATTTATACATTTGATTATTCTTTAAGCAATCCTACATGCCAAAAGCTTTTTTTATTGTAGCTGATTTAGTAAATGAAATGTTAGTAATTATTTGCAAGCAGTAAAAATATGTTTATCCAGCATCAAGTTACAGTATTATTAGGTGCAAAAAAAACTAAACTAACAATCTGATAGAGATAGGGACAACAGAACAGCCTTAAAGCATATCATATGGGATAGTTTTGAGTTTCAAAACTGTCCAGTGTGTATTAGTAGTTCTTCTGTGTATACTGTACCTGAGAGCAAAGAATATTCGACTATAAATAGTTCATAGTGGATGATTTAGGAGGATTAACTTAATTGTTACTGTCAAAATGGGTAATTAGTAAACTTTAGGATTGTTAAAAAAGCTGTAAAGGAAAGAATCTTTTATTTATCTGAAAGGAGCTTATTCCACTCAAAAGGAAAGGCAACACGGAACACAAAAACCCTGACCTCTTTCGAAACTCTTTTATTCACACATACTCAAACAGAACTATTCCCTCTGGGTTATTTACACAATCTTCGTCTAGTTACAACAAGAGAAAATTTATTCTTACATAAGGATAAATAGCTGCGATGTGTTCTGGCATGAAATGTAAGCTTTCAAATTAATAGGAGTATTACTTACAGTGGATTATCAGGTTTTATGTTTCATGACTCACCCATACCTGAAGTTATATGAATTATTCCACTTAAATTAGTCACCCCTTCTAAAGATCCACCTGCCTTTTGATGGGGCTTCTCAACAAACATTTTTTAAAGATTCCTGGGAACCTGGATGCAGTTTAAACTCATACTGACAGGAAGAGAAACCCAAGTCATGTGGAGGAAAATGAGAATGAGTCAGACAGGTTGCAAACAAGCCCATCATTGGGTCATATTCTCTGGATTATTTCATTTAGAAGGCTACAGTTATCTTTCATTTCATGAGAAAACTGCTAAGGAATACCAGACAGGGTGGAGCTGACGGGTGAAAGGTTTTGACCTGACAATAATGACACTTATCTTAAACCTTCCTTCCTGTAGATTGTCATGATGGGTTATGGAGGCAAGCCCAAGATGCAGAACACACACGGAGGAGGCAGGGAAAAGGTTCAAATGTTTATTAAAGGTTCTGAACACGAGAGAATAAACAGTTCTGAGAATGTTTCACTGGAGTATTGACTGGGACTGGAAACTGTTGGTTAGCAGAGTTCATGAGAGGCTAAGCATCTAGCTTCAGGCTTAGCATGGCAGACCTAGATTTGAGCTTCCAGCTCACTGCAGAGAACAACAGGAAATAACCACATAGGATTGCTCAGGCTGAGCTTCCAGCTCATTGCAGAGAACGACAGGGAATATCCACATAGGATTCTTCAGGCTGATTCCACATAGGAACCTTCAGGTAAACTCCACATAGAAGTCTTCGGGTTAAATTCACATAGGAATCTTCAGGTTGGCTCACCAGGGCAGATAGCAGGTTAAGCTCACCTAGAGCTTCAGGCCAGAGACAGGTTTCCTGTGATGCAGCTCTCCCAGAGCTGCAGGCCAGAGACAGGTTTCCTGTGATGCAGTTCTTCCAGAGCTGCAGGCCAGAGACAGGTTACCAGTGAGGCAGCTCTTCCAGAGCTTCACGAGGAGACAGGATTCCTGTGAGGCAGAAACAAGGAAGAGTTAGAATCTGATCTCACACTAGAGATAGCTAAGGTTCTTCCAGTAACAGAGGCTCAGGTTGCTAACCAACTAAGATCAACACTGCGGCATGGAAGCAAGGTCTGGCAGGAGCTTATAAAGGGAAGGTCTCCTAATGAGTAGATGGAAATCAGGTGTGCAGGAAGGTTCCAGCCCTAGGAGACCCATGGCACACTCTGCTGGAGACAGGGGGTAATCTCCAGATCCCAACAGTAACTCCAGTCCTAAAAGAAAACAACAAAGAGCAGAAGAGGATCCTCGGCGCCGTCTGATGGGCTAGCCTGAGGATCCTAACAGTACCCCCCCCTCAAGGCGGATTCCAGACGCCCCCTGAAAAAGTCCAACAAAAAATAAACAAAAAACAACCCACCCAGGGTGGGCGATGGAGGAAACAGGCCAGGAGGGCAAAAACAAAAACAAAGTCCAGAACAAAAAACGATCCACTTACGGTGGACGAAAACAAAAGAAAACCCCGACGATTTTTTGGGCAACGTCTCAGGTGGCCGGTCGTGGCACCGGCAGCGGGACAGAGTCTCAGGTGGCCGGCCGAGGGACCGGCAGCAGGACAGAGTCTCAGGTGGCCGGCCGAGGGACCGGCAGCGGGACAGAGTCTCAGGTGGCCGGCCGAGGGACCGGCAGCGGGACAGAGTCTCAGGTGGCCGGCCCAGGGACCGGCAGCTGAAGCGTAGCAGATGCTCAGGAGGCCGACCGTTGGGACAGAAGCGAGGCCAATTCTCAGGGGGCCTACCGCTGGGCCGGAGGCGAGACAGATGCTCAGGAGGTCGACCATGGGGCTGGGGACGAAGCAGCGTCTTAGGGGAACCACCGCCGGGCCGGAGGAATGGCAGAGGTTCTGGAGGCCGGCCGAGGATCCGGTAACGGAGCAGAGTCTTAGGTGGCCGGCTGCGGGGTCGGAGGCGAAGCTGACGCTCTGGGGGTCTGCCGCGGGGTCGGCGGCGAAGCTGACGCTCCGGGGGTCTGCCGCGGGGTCGGAGGCGAAGCCGACGCTCCGGGGTTCTGCCGCGGGGCCGGAGGCGAAGCCGACGCTCCGGGGTTCTGCCGCGGGGCCGGAGGCGAAGCCGACGCTCCGGGGGTCTGCCGCGGGGCCGGAGGCGAAGCTGGCGCTCTGGGGTCCGGCCGCGGGGCCGGAGGCGAAGCAGCTTCTCAGGAGGATGACGCCCAAACTTCAGCAGGTACCCCCACGGGGTACCCTGTCCCCTCCTCGACAGCTCAGGAACAGGCTCAGAAGCGACCGCCAACTGTGGCTCAGGAGGAGGCGCTGAGGAGACCGCCGACTGCGGCTCTGGAGGAGGCGCTGAGGAGACCGCCGACTGCGGCTCTGGAGGAGGCGCTGAGGAGACCGCCGACTCCGGGTCTGGAACAGGGGAGCCCGCCGATTGCGGCTCCGGGTCTGGAACAGGGGAGCCCGCCGATTGCGGCTCCGGGTCTGGAACAGGGGAGCTCGCCGATTGCGGCTCCGGCTCTGGAGCAGGGGAGCCCGCCGATTGCGGCTCTGGAGCAGGGGAGCCCGCCGATTGCGGCTCCGGGTCTGGAACTGAGGAGCCCGCCGATTGCGGCTCCCGGTCAGAAACAGGGGAAACCACCGACTGTGGATCCGCCTCAGGAGCTGGTGACACCACCGACTGTGGTTCCACCTCTGGAACTGGAGGGACCACCGACTGTGGTTCCACCTCTGGAACTGGAGGGACCACCGACTGTGGTTCCACCTCTGGAACTGGAGGGACCACCGACTGTGGTTCCACCTCTGGAACTGGAGGGACCACCGACTGTGGCTCCGTCTCAGGAACAGGAGAAAACACCCATGGAGGCTCAAGTTCAGTCTCTGAAGTGGCTTGAGGCGTCTGTAGAGGACTCTTGGCGGTTAGTGGCCTCTGCTGAGGGACTCTTGGAGACATGTCTTCACCAACTCTAATTTCTGAAGCCCTCTTAATTTTAAGCTCAGGGGTCTCTGGACGGCACAGGGCAGGCTCAGGGGTCTCTGGACGGCACAGAGCTGACTCAGGGGTCTCTGGACGGCACAGAGCTGACTCAGGGGTCTCTGGACGGCACAGAGCTGACTCAGGGGTCTCTAGACGGCACAGAGCTGACTTAAGGCGACGCCTCTTCCTACGCCGAGGGGTCTTCGGAGCTAGGCTAACGGGTTTACTGAGAGAATCTGGCGACAAATTAACCGGTTGAAAAATAAGAGTTCCAGAATGGATAATAGGTTCAGGGGCTAAAGAATCAGGCAGGGGGTTTTGTTTAAAGCTATCTGGGATAATAACTGGTTCAGGATCAGGGTCTGGCTGGCGTGGAGCTGAGGATGGTGGCTCGAAAGGGAGGATATCCTCTCTATCCCCATAAAAATAATGCGAAAGATCAGCCTCATGGATGTAGGGAACAGAATTATCTGGCGAGGAAACAGGTCTAGAAACAATGGTGACGGCTGCAGGTGTCTGATCAGGCTGGCGGGGAACTCTAACTGTTTGATGTGAAATAGATGGGCCAATTTTGAGTCCTTTAACGGATGGAGCTAAATGAAGGTCTAGAACATGAGAACAGAGGCTAACCTGGCGCTGAGAAGAACTGGATCTGGTTAGTGACGCTGTGTCTAACCCAATGGCTAGTTCTATGAGGTCCACAAGGTTAGCTGGCTCGACGTAAAAGGAAAGCTCGTTTCTGACAGATTCGTTTAGAGCTAAGAGATAAGCGGACTTGAGTGCAGACTCGTTCCAACCGGAAACGGACCTATTACCCTGTTTAGTATTCAGAAGATTGGAAGAAACGGAGAACTTAGAGACCTGACTAAAGGTTCTTTCAAACTCCTGGATAAATTTCTCAAATGTACAGTTTTCTCTAGTTTTAGGCGGAAATTTGGTCTCCGCCCATTCAAGGGCTTCACCAGACAGAAAAGAAACAATAAAAGTTATCCTATCCTTATTATTAAGAAAACAAGAAGCATGAAAACTAAAAAATAACCGGCACTGAAATAGAAATCCCTTGAGCTTACTTGGATTGCCGGAAAATTTCTCAGGCAGAGAAGGACCGGGTGACGAAAACGACGGGCTGTGTTCTGACCAGAAAGGAGGGTTATTATCTTGACTTGGAAGTGACGTCACTGCCGGTGACCTAGGAAACGGAAGTGGATTCGGGGCAAGACGAGCCGCTGACGTGGCGTTAGCATTATAGAAGTGGTTAGCGAATGTTTGATTTAGTTGTAACTCACGGAGGGTTTGTGTGTGTTCATGAATCTGAGTGTCCCGTTTCTCAGTCCAACGACGGAGGTGATCTGCTGGGCTTTGTGTTTGGCCGCAGTGTTCTGTCATGATGGGTTATGGAGGCAAGCCCAAGATGCAGAACACACACGGAGGAGGCAGGGAAAAAGTTCAAATGTTTATTAAAGGTTCTGAACACGAGAGAATAAACAGTTCTGAGAATGTTTCACTGAAGTATTGACTGGGACTGGAAACTGTTGGTTAGCAGAGTTCATCAGAGGCTAAGCATCTAGCTTCAGGCTTAGCATGGCAGACCTAGATTTGAGCTTCCAGCTCACTGCAGAGAACAACAGGAAATAACCACATAGGATTGCTCAGGCTGAGCTTCCAGCTCATTGCAGAGAACGACAGGGAATATCCACATAGGATTCTTCAGGCTGATTCCACATAGGAACCTTCAGGTAAACTCCACATAGAAGTCTTCGGGTTAAATTCACATAGGAATCTTCAGGTTGGCTCACCAGGGCAGATAGCAGGTTAAGCTCACCTAGAGCTTCAGGCCAGAGACAGGTTTCCTGTGATGCAGCTCTCCCAGAGCTGCAGGCCAGAGACAGGTTTCCTGTGATGCAGTTCTCCCAGAGCTGCAGGCCAGAGACAGGTTACCAGTGAGGCAGCTCTTCCAGAGCTTCATGAGGAGACAGGAGGTTAAGCTCATCCAGAGCTTCACGAAGAGACAGGATTCCTGTGAGGCAGAAACAAGGAAGAGTTAGAATCTGATCTCGCACTAGAGATAACTAAGGTTCTTCCAGTAACAGAGGCTCAGGTTGCTAACCAACTAAGATCAACACTGCGGCATGGAAGCAAGGTCTGGCAGGAGCTTATAAAGGGAAGGTCTCCTAATGAGTAGATGGAAATCAGGTGTGCAGGAAGGTTCCAGCCCTAGGAGATCCATGGCGCACTCTGCTGGAGACAGGGGGTAATCTCCAGATCCCAACAGTAACTCCAGTCCTAAAAGAAAACAACAAAGAGCAGAAGAGGATCCTCGGCACCGTCTGATGGGCAAGCCTGAGGATCCTAACATAGATCTGGATTTCAGACTCTAAGATGGATTTTTTAAAATTATTAATAACATCTAGAATGACTTAACATTTCCATCTGGTCTAAACCAATAAACTAGAGGAAACTCATTTTGGGTACTTTTCAAAATCAAAGACCTGAACTTTAATAACATGGATAAATACACTCACCGGCCACTTTATTAGGTACACCTGTCCAACTGCTCGTTAACACTTAATTTCTAAGCAGCCATTCACATGGCGGCAGCTCAATGCATTTAGGCATGTAGACATGGTCAAGACAATCTCCTGCAGTTCAAACCGAGCATCAGTATGGGGAAGAAAGGTGATTTGAGTGACTTTGAACGTGGCATGATTGTTGGTGCCAGAAGGGCTGGTCTGAGTATTTCAGAAACTGCTGATCTACTGGGATTTTCACGCACAACCATCTCTAGGGTTTACAGAGAATGGTCCGAAAAAGAAAAAACATCCAGTGAGCGGCAATTCTGTGGGCGGTGAGCTGATAGAAGGGCAACAGTGACTCAAATAACCACCCGTTACAACCAAGGTGGGCAGAAGAGCATCTCTGAATGCACAGTACATCGAACTTTGAGGCAGATGGGCTACAGCAGCAGAAGACCACACCGGGTGCCACTCCTTTCAGCTAAGAACAGGAAACTGAGGCTACAATTTGCACAAGCTCATCGAAATTGGACAATAGAAGATTGGAAAAACGTTGCCTGGTCTGATGAGTCTCGATTTCTGCTGCGACATTCGGATGGTAGGGTCAGAATTTGGCGTCTACAACATGAAAGCATGGATCCATCCTGCCTTGTATCAACGGTTCAGGCTGCTGGTGGTGGTGTCATGGTGTGGGGAATATTTTCTTGGCACTCTTTGGGCCCCTTGGTACCAATTGAGCATCGTTGCAACGCCACAGCCTACCTGAGTATTGTTGCTGACCATGTCCATCCCTTTATGACCACAATGTACCCAACTTCTGATGGCTACTTTCAGCAGGATAATGCGCCATGTCATGAAGCTGGAATCATCTCAGACTGGTTTCTTGAACATGACAATGAGTTCACTGTACTCAAATGGCCTCCACAGTCACCAGATCTCAATCCAATAGAGCATCTTTGGGATGTGGTGGAACGGGAGATTCGCATCATGGATCTCCAGCCGACAAATCTGCGGCAACTGTGTGATGCCATCATGTCAATATGGACCAAACTTCCTGAGGAATGCTTCCAGCACCTTGTTGAATCTATGCCACGAAGAATTGAGGCAGTTCTGAAGGCAAAAGGGGGTCCAACCCGTTACTAGCATGGGGTACCTAATAAAGTGGCCGGTGAGTGTATAGGTGTTACACTATTTATAAAACAAAAACCTTTTGGGAAATAAATTATTTCTTCCAAAATGAAGCTTGAGTTGGTTTGTAAAGTTAATTGAACAATACTATTAAGAGTGAAGCTGTTAAAGGAAAGGGAATCAAGGTACCCTTTCAAAATAAAGATACTTTATTTGTAATTACCTAATCTTATACAGAACAACTATGTTTGCAATTTTTTTTGACAACAACTTTACAGAATGAATCCCAACCATAAAACAAAAACAAAACAAAATTAAATAAGATAAAAGGCCTACAAAGCATCAGATTGGCATGAATGAAATAAAAAAATTAATAAAAAAAAAACATCAAAAGGGAATATTTAAGGGCAGGTAGATTGTTCCTAGAACTTATTAGAGGGCCCCAGATTTTGTGGAATTTGTTGAATGAACCATTGAAACTACATCTTTTACAGTTCAACATTTTTCATGACCTCTCTAATCCAGTGAAGGTGGTAAGGAGGAGCAGGAATTTCCTATTTAAATAAGAAATTGTGCATCTAGCTAGTAAACGGGAACAAGCAATCTATAAATGAGCATAGGGAACAGATCCTGTTTGACCTGAGACCAGGCCAAAAACAGCAACCAAGGGAGGAGGTTAGATATCATAAAGACAGCTATTAGAAATTACTTATTTTTAAAAAGGACGGTGAAAAAGGAACAAGCTTTGGACAAGACCAGAACCTATGAGACACGACAGAGGTCTGTTCACATCGATCACACGATGGGTCTACATTCAGCAATCTTCTTGCTTGTTTAGCTTTTGAGAAGTGAAGCCTATGAACTACTTAAAACTACATCAAAGCATTTCTGGGCAATATTCAATTAAATAAAAAAATATATTATATTCATTCCAAAGGGAAATTATTATTGCAGTAAGAAATAGGGTTTTTTTTAGATCTCCTGTAGCTGTCTGTCTTGCATCGGATCTGGAGAAGCATCTCACTAAAGATGCTCTGTTGTTGTTTAGCAATTTAATGAAGGGGATGCTCACTGTTGTTTATATAAAGGGTTTTTCATTAATTGAGGATTCATATTTGAGAATATCCTCTTCATTGTTTCGAGAAGAGTTCCTGGAACAGAGCCACCCTTATATGAAAGGAAAGCTGATTCTTTTGAGAGTCAAATCCAACACTTTATCTGACAACGGGAGCTCAAAGTAATTTCTCACTTAAATATCGATCATGTGGGAATAAATAAATGATATTCTACTCTTTTTCAGTGCCTTGATGCTTACCTGGAGATTTAAAGTGAAATCTCTTAATCGTAATTATCAAAAAACGATTATTATTTGTCAGACCAAAATTTCCCGACAAGTATTCAAAGTTTGGAAAAGTATTATCAGCATACAGGTTTTCAATACCATGAATGCCTTTGTCATACCAACTTTTAAAGCATCTGTACAACAAATATAGCTGAAAAAGAGGATTATGATAAATCATTTTATATAGAAATGTTTTTAATTTTCAAGATTGTAATTTATTCATTAATCAATAGAAGTCATTAAGAATAAACTATGTCAGCCTTTCAAAATAAAAGCAAAATCCAAACAGTAACATGTCACTCTAATCATTGATCTAAATATTCCTTTATTACTTCAATTGAAAATTTGTGAAACCCTGACTGTGAATCGGGTTGCATTATAAACTGGGCTATATGTTCATGAGGGAAAAAGCCTGATAGTATTTAAAAATGTTGCCATTGTGATCATCAGACCATCTAAACTGGTTGGAAAAAATGTCAACAGCGGCTCTCGGTGGATATGTCTTCTGTATGGATCCCGTTGTGTGGATGCTGGATTTGTTTAAATCCAGGATATAGCAAAGCACGTGGATGTTTATTTCAGGTTCCGCGTTCCTAAATTAAAATCACTCAGCCACGTTATGCGTAAATCCAGGTGGAAGTATAAACATCCTGGCACCGTGAAAATAATAAACAACCCCATAGTTTGCCCTGTAGTGAAGCAGTTATACAACAGCCTTTGATAAATTCAAGTTAAGACTTTATTTATTTACCAAAAAAAAAAATCAATCTCAGGCAAAAGAAACAGTTCAGTAATAAAAAGAAGGAAATTGTTCTTTTTTCAGATTTTTTTTCTCTTTTAATTAAGGCTTAATGAGCAACCTCCAATTACAAACCCAGCTCAGTGTTTATCAGGATAAATAAATAACAGTTAAAAAATAAATAGACTATTAAATACAGTATAAAACAAAAGACAAAAAGAGAAGAATTTGCAAAGGAAGTAGATGTTTGCTCTTATGTGAAGAAAGTTTTGAGAAGATTTTAACTCAGAACAAAAACACAAAAAAAGCAGAGAAATATGATTAATACTGGATATCATACAATATTTACAAAATGCAACTCAAACCAATAAACCCAAATATCAACAAAAAAAATAAATCCCTTTTTTAGAAGATTGGTTTTTGAGCTACAACAGAATCATACATTTGACAAAGTAAAAATTCAAGTAAAGGAAGATGTACATCAGTAACACACTGGATTTGCAGTCATGGATTAAGAGCACTGGGGTTTTAACTACAAACTATTCGCTACACAGAAGAGCCGCTTTATTTAAAGAGAGAGAGGCAGACTTGTGTTTATCTTCTATAAAGAGGCACTTTGAAAAGCTTTTAAAATGTCTGGAAAGAGTCAAGCAGGTCATTTCTAAAGCATTTCATTAAAACAAATCAATAAACCACTTTGATTGATTGAACATTTAAAAAGAGGCTGACAAAATGTAAACTAGTAAAACTGCAAACATATCTTAGTTGTGAGGGATTCTTTTGTTCTTTTAGTTAGTTTATGAGTATTTTACTTCATTCCTTATTTACTTTTGAAAACATCTGCAGAATTCAAACTTAAATATAATTTCAATTACAAATATTCACTTTTTACATTCAATGGCTGTGTTCTAATGCCTATATAAGGCACTATATAGTGGTTGCGCCATTTTAAATGAGCGTCCAAACGTCTAGAGGATGAAAAGCAGTAGAATCGAAATTTACCTCAATGCAACTTGAAAAGTAGTGATCAACCGTGGTCATTACACCAGCAGATATATCCCAGAGTGCTTTGTGAGTGGTGCTCTCCTATCAAAGCATTATGGGATTTGTTGTCACAGCTGCCCGCTGTTGCCATAGGATGTTGCTACCCGACAGCGGCAACTAATAACAACGATGGTGCAGGCACCGCAAAGTGGAGGAGTTACATGACCAACATGGAGTGAAATGTGGTGATCATCTGTCCCAACGGTCAATTAACTGAGTTCGCTAAAAAGCCCACTGATTGAGGGATTTAGGGGTTAGGGTGAACATTTAGACACAGCCAATACCTTTCTATTATTCCCTCATACTTGGTCCACATTTTTATCATATTACAAACATGAACTTATATTTATTTTTAGTTTAGATTTTTTTTTTCTTTTTGGAGATAGTTTAACACAAATTAGTGAAAACCTACAAAGTGGAGGGACAAAGATTGCTTTCAACCTTAAACTACTACTTTTATATCTCAAAGCGTATCCAGAAAATGGCATGAAAAGGATAATAAAATTATTAATTGGTCTGACATGAATTTATAGTTAAGTTTAAAGCAGCATTATGTTATAAAATAAAAAGCAGCAGAGATTTACCTCTCATATGGAAGAATTTTTTTACATGACAGCTGTTGAGATGCACATAAAATCCTGCTTTCAGTGTGGCGAGAAAAAATCCACTGTTGCCAATAGACATAAAAGTCTCCTTTGCTGCTAATCCCAAACCACATAGGGTATTGAATAAACATCTGAAAGAAGGCACTCTTTGGTCTAATGAAAGCAAACATAAACTCATCAGCCAGCATGCTAAGATTTTTGATTTGAGAAACTAATCCTGCACATCATCCAAACCACACATTCATTAGTGAAACATGGCTGTGGCTGCATCATCCTGTGGAGAAGCATCAGATATAGATATTCTCAATTTAACATGCTGTAAAAAATATATATATTTTCCTTCCACCTCAAATGTATGAATGCCTGTGTTGGTCTTTTAAATGATATCACATCAAAAAGTTGAAAAATGTTTAACAGTTCAAAGGATAGAAATACTTACTTAAATACATTTTTTTGGTTGTAATTGCCCTTATTGAAGATGAGTCTTGCTCCAAGTGCTACATTAAAAGTTCACAATCATTTTTTTTGTAACAGTTAATGGTGAAAAATAAAGAGGCTAAAGTCAATTTGTAGAAAAAGTACCTCATCATTCTGTTTTTTTATGAAAATAAAATCTCCATAGGATGATAGCTTAATTTCTGCAGATGACTAGCAGGAGTCCAGTTATTACATGGATCCTGTTTTTTGTTATCTAAACCTGGACCAGCTCAAGCTCATTACAGCCTCTTTGTGCTTCCTGATAACAGATGGAGCAAAAAGCCAATCAGCGAGAGATACAGAGACGTAGACACCAACCACATCCTGAACCATCACTGGAGTCTGCTGCTTGTTTATAAAAGTTCTCCCAGTTTGTTTGCAACAAACTCAGGGTGCAAATATAAAGCTGAAGCAGGAGCAGAAAAAATTGACATTGAATTAGAAAGTAGCTGTCTCTGTAGGAAAGTACAAAATAGCTATCTAAATATCGAAAGTCTTTCGTTAGGTATGTGCTCCATTTCCCCGTGGAAAAGATGAAGAAATCTAGAACATACAGTAAGTCTCTCGGACTGATTTGGCCCATAGAGTTGGCACATTTTCTCTTGGTTCGGCTGATCCAACGCCATCCCTGCAGAGACAATCCAGCTCAGCTTGGAGTTCAAAAGGCTTCCTGTGTCCAATTCGACATCCCTTTTAATTTGGAGGATCACACAGCAAACACGCTCAGGGTGCTGGTCTGGTCCTTTAAGCCCAAGATGCTGTAAGCTATTCTTTTCAAATGGCCGGGTAATCTCACCCCGATGTTCTTAATATCCCTGTGAAGGAGAGACAGGACAGCATTAAAGAGGAGCTGCACACAGATTTTAACTTTGGCTGATCTCCAACTCTTTTCCACATGCATCCTTCCTGCCTATGAAACCTTGGAGTAATCACTGACTAATTTAAAGTGATGAAATGCCTGCCTGGAGCTGAACACATTCATTTCTAACTTTAAATCCGCCTGGCTAGGTGGGGTACATTCCAAGTTTGCTTTCTGCTAAAGTTTAACTCATCTTCCGTAATAAAGGGCATTACCGGGGGTTTCACTTTGCACAAGCCCATGCAAAACCTGCAAAAGCCTTGCATAAACACCAGTCCAGAGCCGGGGCTTTAATTACAGTTTTAATTGCTTGACAAGGATTCTCCCTGTTGACCATGAATCACTTTGTCTGGTAAGCAGAGGGTGGATCGTAAATGATTGGTGGTTTTCAGAGAGTGCTACCAGATGCCCTGGGATGGAAACAAGAATCACACCATGATGCATGACAAAAACTTCAAAAGGGTTTGTGTCGGCTTTGTGGTGCGGCCATCTTCCCAAGGATCTGGAGGTTTTAACATATATGTTGCAATTATTATAAAATCATATGGCACGACATTGCAAAAAATCTCACCAGAAAGAATATATGAGTTATTGTCATAGTCTGACTTTCAAGCATTGCACATTAGTCCGGTAAAATAAATTTAAGCATCCAATGAGCTCTGTATATAAAAGTGAGTTTTTATTGTTGATGGCCACCATCTCACATGTTTCGCTAGCTCGCCACACCTGATTGAGACGGTTGCAGTTCAACAAAAGCCTGTCAAACCATTAAGGTGTGCTGAAGCAGAGAAATATCTAAAACATGCAGGACTGAATTTAAAACTTCTGATCTATTTCATCAAGTTTTGAGACTCACTTTAAAATGTGAAAGGAACTATTTGAGGTGTTTCACTGGAGACCTTCTGACCTTTAAGCAACACTTTTGACCCAAGTATTAGCTTGGTTTGAAATATATAACATAAATAAAAAATAAAATGATTTTTAACAAGATCTCAGGAGCTAACAGCTAAGCTAAGCCAAAAGTTGCTTTTAGGCAACAAAATAAACAGTTTACAAATCGATTTATCTGTTGATTATGTTTCCGATTAATTATCTGCTAACCAAAGGTTCCTTAAAGAAGATTTTTTACAAAATTAAACCAGGTGAAACTAAAACTTTTTCAATTGAGAAATTCTGGATAGAGCATATTGAGAGATACAGCATATTGAGAGAAACAGTTTTTTTTTATCTTAAATGCAAAATGTTCATATATATATATATATATATATATATATATATATATATATATATATATATATATATATATATATATATATATATATATATATATATATATATGTATATATTACAATGTTGATATAATTACTGCTCTAAGTGGGTCACTCTGTCAGCTAAAAGCATGTTATAGATTCTCTATACTCCATTTAAGGATTAATCTATTACTAAATTAGTTGTATATAAGTTTCAATAATCGATTAGCCTGATTAATTGTTTCAGCCCTAAATAAGACCATTACCTGATCAGTCATATTCTGATGTATACGCTGATGTAGTATTTAATCTAGAGGGTGAATGTCATCTTTTCTTTTGTTAATCCCATGATTTCTCAGTCAAGTTTCCAAAAAACCCGAGGCAGACTGTTCACTTTTGGAAAGTGCCGTGCTGCCAATTGCCTTCATATGTGCCTTTAGTTGCTAAAAGGTACAGTGTTGCTCTAAAAATGGCTCTTTTAGCGACATCTGGACCAAACTGGTGCCGGAAAATTCTACTCAGGTGACAAACTCTTTAAAATACGCTTTGTGATCTTTTAACTCTCATCCTGTTTTGTTCTCATGGTTACACCCCTAAACACGTACAATGGCGGAAAACAGTAGCTTCTTTTTAGCCATGTGGTTAGAAAGCTTTCTGGCCTTCATTATTCCTCCAAAGGAACCTTAAATTATGTGTTTCACCGAAGCATTTTTTCTTTCCACCAACGGTTGCGCCTGTTTGGGTAAATTGCCTCCTGGAGGACTCCTACACATCATGGAAGGTGTAATTGCTTTGAACTGCACTCTGAAAACGCTCGGGGGGGGGGGCACAGAAGCACGCCTCTTCAGTCTGTCAGGTCTTTAGATCGAGTCGATTTATTTTAGCTGTAAGTTGATCATTCTCTACTTGGCCGTACTTTCTGCCACTCTCCTTTAATGTTTGGGAAGCCACAAAAGTCTTATGACCTGAACAAGCAAAGCTGGTGGTTTTAGGGGCTCCGGCAAAAGTGCTGGCCTATGTGCGTCGACGCCGAGGGCAGGATGAGGATGAAGAGAGCACAGCTGAATCAGAGCAAGAGAAACCACAAGCCCACCACAAATGTTCCCACCCCTCATTCACTACATTTAATTTTCCACTTGAAACTTTTCTCAAGCTACAAGGTGAACAAATAGGCACAAAGAAACTTAGTTGGCTGGAACCCTTAACTGTCTAAGTTAAACAAATATATCAAGTGCAAATTCTTTTTTAAGATCATACATCTAGATTAGCTTTTACAAAAAAAATGGTACTCACTCGTTCTTCATCTGCAGGACCTGGTCCATGGTGATTACCCCGGCACGCGTGAAGTTTTCGCTGTACTGGCTCATCTTGATGGACTCTAGCCACTCGGACACTGACCTGAAGGGGGAGCCATCTGACCCGCTGGTGCTGGGCAGCCGAATGGATACGCTGGGGAAAAGAGAGCAGATCCAAACTAATAATAATAATTTAAAAGCTTTCCCACAACAAGAGAAGGATGAGTGAAGGCTGTAATTACTGTGCAGGAAACCAGTTGGTAATAAAAAACCGGTTGGAGGAGTGAGGGTAGGAGGTGATTAAGATCTAAGGAAACATCCTTTTGTCCTTTCACACTCTTTCAAAAGGAAAAATTTGCTTTCATGCATAGTATTACAAACTAAAGAGATCTCTGTACTTTGTTCAAACATTTCTTTCCTGCAGTCTCACTCAACCTCAGCTGCTTTAATATCATTTTTTATTATTGTAGTTCCTTAGATTCCCTTTTTATTGTTTTTCAAAATTTTTTATCAAAAACTAAAACTTTTTTTTGGTTACATTACATAACATGAGAGAATGACACTAACTTTTTCACTCCAACCTTTTAGGTGGTGCAATTCACTGAAAATGAGTTAACCACTTAAATTCACTTTAAGTGGGTTTTACTCAACAATAAAGTCCTGCATCAATGAACTCTGGACAAGAGAGCATTAAAGCCCATGCAAAACAATAAAACCCTGACACCTAACTTTTATGCTTGTGGTTAGTGAGAAAGAAAATCAGCATAATGGAAATTTTCATTTTTGGTGAAAATCACTCAGCCCTAATGGAGAGCTACTCCTTGAAACTTCATTAGACAAAAATGTTTCTCACAGGCCTTTTTGGCTCTTGCAAAAACAAATCTTACCGAGGATCAAAGTCTGCGATGGTCTTCAGTGAGTCTGGGCTGCGGAGGAGCTTGTCCAGCAGACTGACGATGTCTCCGAAGCGCGGCCTCTTGGAGCGATCCTGAAGCCAGCACTGAAGCATCAGCTGGTAGACAGCCGATGGACAGTCCATTGGTGCTGGAAGCCTGAAAGCCTCATTTATGGCCTTCATCACCTGCAGACAAATCATCCAGGGTTTTTTTTTATTTTTTTTTAATGTAAAATATTCCCCATTCGGTGGAAAACAGTGTAAAAAAGATCCCTTTGGAGCTATGATTAGGAGAAATTAGGACTTACCTCATGGTTACTCATATCCCAATAAGGCCTTTCCCCAAATGCCATGACCTCCCACATGACAATGCCGAAACTCCACACATCACTTGCAGAGGTGAACTTCCTGTAGGCTATTGCCTCGGGTGCTGTCCAGCGGATGGGGATTTTACCTCCCTGTTTAAGAAAAACATTAAGTCAGTGAAGCTAATACAAACGCTAAAAAACTAAAAATGCATGTAAAAACTGTCAATAATCTAACTTCATGTCAGCTGTCCTATGAGACGCCAGTAAAGTAGTAAACTGCATCATGGGTAAAAACGTACTGTATAAACTACAAAAGTCATGTATCTACTCACACTGGTGGTGTAGGTCCCCTCAGGATCATCTTCAAGAACTCGGGACAGGCCAAAGTCTGAAACTTTACACTCCAGGGATGTGTTGACCAGGATGTTGCGCGCAGCCAGGTCACGATGAACATAGCTCATTTCAGAAAGGTACTTCATGCCTGCTGCGATGCCACGCAACATCCCCACCAGCTGGTGAGATGAAAACTCACCATCATGGTCCTAAAGCAAAAAAATAAATACAGATTTATTTTAGTTTGCAGCCGTACATAACTATCTTATATACTGAAAAAATAAAATAATTGGTCTTACTCTCAGGTATCTATCCAGAGCTCCATTCTCCATAAATTCGGTCACAATCATTGCATGTTTAACTGGACAAAAACAGAAAAAAGTATAAGCTTTAACTGACCTACAATCAATGAGCAGAAAACATGGAGAGAAAGCTTTAAGTTGCGCTCACATTTGGTGACCACCCCCTCTAGACGAATGATGTTCTGGTGGGAGAACTGTCCCATGATGGAGGCCTCGCTCAGAAAATCCTGTCTCTGCTTCTCCGTGTAGCCAGGCTTCAGGGTCTTTATAGCCACCGCCACTTCTTTCTTCCCAGGCGCTTTCAGGATGCCTTTGTAAACTTCCCCAAACTCGCCTGTAGGTAAACATCATCAATTGGATTGAGAAAACAGATCTCAAAAGAATATGTGTGTGCATATTTGTGTAAAATGTTTTCTAGCTTTAGGGCCTTGCAGGATACAAAAAAAGAAAATGAGGAAATCTCTGCGGCTGTTTGGCCCGAGGCACTCCTATTGAGGTGTGCTTTGGCTCGGTGTTGAAAGAGATACAGAGAAAGAAGAAAGAAGCAAGATTGTGTAAATAGTTGATGACCTGTTGTGAGGGAGCATGGGAATCAGCTGTCACACGAGAAGGAAATGGGGCATTTGGTCGTGGGAGCTGGAAGGGTTCAAATGGACTTTTGGTTCAAAGGCTAAAGGTGGTCACACTTCAATAAACGCATCCTCAGTGAGAACCTTGTGCAAGCCCCAGTAAGGTGTTGTGAAAAAAAGGTGTGTTGGCAGCAATTTTTGATGTGTAACGTTCGTGTCAAATCAGGCAAGACATAAAGATGTCACCACTAGGAGTTACCAAACAAAAAAAAACAAAACAAAGAAAAGAGGTTCAGCTTGTCGAGTAAGAAAAAAGCCGGATAGATGCTAATCTCTGTAAAGTAAAAGGCGCCCATAGTCTTCTAAGCTGGAAAATGTGCTGTATAAACATTGAATATTCTGGGGAGGGGGTCTTTGGTAAGACCTTTCAACATTTAGAGCTAAGAACCACAGCAGATTAACTTAGAAAAGCTGTCACTCACCAGCTCCGATGACTTTCTGTTTGGTTATGTGGCTGGGATGGATTTCAGTGGCAAACTTGAGTACAGCGACGTTGGGGTCCTCATAGGTATGTGGATCCACATACGTCTTCAGGGGTTTTAATTGTTCTGCAACCCAAAGATAAATGATTGTAATTTGACCAATTAAGAACATAAAAGATTGCACAGGTCTTTGATTTTTCTTTTTTTTCTTTTTGCTTGTATTTTTTACCGGGGCTTGAAAAGTAGGTGTCCTCTGGTCCTTGTCTAGTGTGTGTATCTCTTTTCCTGGAGAGAAAAAAAACAAAAACAAATGTTACTCCTTAAATAATTCGCCTGGTTTTCTATCATTTTAACATTGACAACCTTGCAAAAGTGTTTATAATCTTTGATCCTTTTATTTTACAAGCACAAACGTCATAACATTTTAGTTCAACTTTATGATCTAACAAGCGTGATAGGTTTGTTAGATAACAATATTACATAAACAGCATCATGAAGACCATGGTACACACCAGCCAAGTTATTCTCTTAACAGAGCAATGTATACCAAAAAAATTACAAAAAAAATGGCAAATAAGCGAGAATGCACCATTCCAATTATGAAACAAGGCAGTGGTGGCATCATGCTGAGGGAATGTGCTATTAGCTACTGGGAAATGTAAGATAAGGATGTTGCAAACATTGACCTTCGAGAAGGATAAGAAATAAAACAGCAACTAAAACTACAAGTTTAGTTCAAAGGATATTTTTGATTTGTGCCCAATCTTGAAGCATGGTCTGTGCTATGTTATTTCAACGCCACAAAGCAAGAGGGACAATCACAAACTAGCTCTGTGTCTAGATGAAGTGGAAAAATGCAAGGGGCAAGTTTGTGCGACAACGGAGGGACATGAGGGCGAAAAAGAGCGGGGATCCAGGTGGAAAAATGGTTATTTTCCACAATGGCGGTCATAGAAACAAAACAAGCCGGTAAGGTACCAAACAGGAAATATGCATAGTGTAGAGAGGATGTAGTTTTTAACCAATCGGAGGACTCCTGTCTGCGGTCACCTACAATTTTGGAGAGGTGCAGCAGAGTGTCTGAGGAAGGGGCGGGGGCATATCTGCGTTTATTGCACACATGCAGACAACCTGGTTTGTGAGCATAAAGCAGGCTTTAGAATGCCTAGAGTCTACATCTCGCTAAGCAAAAATCAAGAGCTCAAAAGTAATTTTAACAGATGTTATCCATCGAAACTGAATGAGTTTGAGTCATTTTGCAAACATATAGTCCAAAATAATCTATTTTCTGAACAGTTAAAGTTTAACATGTCAAGTCAGAGATGAAAAGGATAGGTTTTCCATGACAACCATACCAGGAGACATGATTGAAGAAACAAAGAGTAGAAAAGTTCAATGGCTATGGCTTTTAAATACAGTAGATCAGTATAATTGTTTTTAAGGTTCTGTGCAGTGCATGAAAGCTCTAAACCCAGGAACGCTTTGTAGAGTGTTAGAGCCTTGAAAATGGTGCTCCTCCCTAACAACTGCAACAAACTTTAAAAAAAAAATGTCTAGCTTTTATGCATTTTCAGTAGCTCTGATCCAATGTATCCTTTCAGAGCGGTCCCCTCGATAAAGCCTGTCAATAGGCTGTATTTGCTGAACCAATTCAAAGGCTGAAAGCTGACAAGCGGAAAGGAGGTGGTTACAATCTGCTACAGTACAGGCCAGGGTCACCCTCACAAAGCGCCCACGGCCTCGTACAAAACCAAGCAAGCGCCTCTTATCAACAACAATGTGGCACTCATGTCTAATTTCCTTTCAAAGGCTCCAGCTCCGACTAGTTTGCCACCATCGAGCAATGACAAGACACATTCAGCAGAAATTCCTCCCCGGTGAGTGCTGGCACACAGTTCCAGATAAAGAGAAAAAGAAAGTGTGCTAAAGGAAGAGGGAAAGAAAGAGGTGAGGAGAGAGTGAATGCAGGGGCCATTTGGAGGCCCCACAAAGGAAAGCAGAAGAATAGAAGAGGAAGGCAATGAAGGATATCGTGTTGTGACAGATTATCGGGACAGAATAAGGAGTAGGTGCTGCAGAGTGGGCTGCTTACTCACCGTCTGTGCAGGCAATAGATGACTGTCAGTATGAAAACCATGACTCCTCCTGCAACCACTCCAGCAATGATAACAGCGGTCTTGTTAAGTTGTCCTGAAAAAAAAAAAATCACAGTTAGAGGATTCCCATACAAGAGCCAGTAAGTTTTTCCTTTGGCAGGTTTTTCCCTGTACCTTCAGACAACGTCTCAAACTGTTCCTCCAAGCTGGAAACTCCTTGGCTACCATCAGAGCCCAGAGCCTGGACCTTGACCCGGTAAGCCGTGCCTGGGGACAGATTGTCAATCTGCACAGAGTTTTTCTCCAGGTTCAGCACAACAAACGTAGGCACATCGGGTTTATTGTCCTAGAGAAAAGAAAAAGTCAACCAATAAGCCCAGCGTTACTGCAGTATAAGATGGCTGTTTTCATGCAATCGTCTGCTCAGGGGCTGAGAGATGTTCAAATTACATGTTTATTACACCAAACCTCAAAATGCATTTCCTAGAAGCTTTAATCATGCAAATAGGGACTAAATCTAGAATCTTTCATTGAAAGCTTTGGTCAAGGACTAATAAAAGGTTTGCTTACCTTTTTGTGGTAAGAAAGCTGGTAGCGGATACGCTGGGACTGGACACGTGGACGGGGGAAAACATCCCAGGACAGAGACAAACTGGTGGTATCTCGTTCAACCAGACGCATCGAAGTAATTTTGGGTGGATCTGAGGATAAGAAAATGACTTTTGAGTATATATGCTGATGAATTTAAAAAGAAAGTTCATAAAGGAAAATATAGATTCCTTCTTGTAAAAAGTCACTCCTCTGACAGTTGCCTCAGAAAGAGCTTCAGATATTACTGCAGGATAGATAGCATCACAGTTCATCCTTCATATCACCAGAACTCACCTGTGTAGTGAAGAGATGTATGCAGTTTGGCTGAGGACGGTGGCCTAAATGTGCTCGCTTTTGCCTGCTTGGTAAACATGGACACCCCACTGTGCACCTCCACAGTGAAGGTGTAGTTGCAGAAGGGGTCCAGCTCGCTCACTGACACCTTGGTATCAGTCAGGAGCATGTTGGGTGGGTCATAACGAATTTTCTTTCCACAAGGTTGGCAGGAAGAGCCCTCGTTGCACCCGCAATGCTGGCAATCGACGCTGTAGTTGATGTCAGTTCGACCGCCGGTATCCTCAGGGGGCTGCCAGGAGAGAAGGAGCTTTCCTGGGGAAAGGCTGCTGGTGGTGGCTTTTAGATCTCGTGGGGCAGAAGGGAGGCCTGACAATGAGAAATCAGAAAAAAAATTAAAATAAAGCAGGTATAAGAAAAAGGACAGCAAACATGGTTTATATGTTTGATGTTTGGATTGGTTGTTAGTATCAGCAACGCATTGGTTGTCAGTGGAGCAAATAAACATGCTAGACTGTTGTTTATGCATCCTGGTAGTTTTAGGCTATGGTGTTTTATGGGAGTCTCTGTCTGTCTGGCTCCTTAAATTATAGGCAACAAAGGCTTTCTCTGTGCATCTCTACTTTTTTAGTATATGATCAAATCTTTTTCTGTTATTCTCACCTGAACAAGGTCCAGTGATGGGATCCGTAACAGCCCGAAAGAAGCCATCCTTGCACGGACAATATGTAGCACCAGAGTTGTGGCTCTGGGTGTTGGCAGGACACGGCTCACACTTGCCACTGGTTCCCTCAGCTTTGAAGAAGCCTGGCTGACACTCTGCAAAGACAAAGAGACATTCACAGCAGATGATCAGCCCAAGAGGACAATGGGGACTTCTGGCAGCACCCTAAATGAGACCGAGCAAAGCCAGTCTCTCCAGATCATTCAAGCCTCTTTGAAATGTTTTGAACTTTTCACCTCTGAGAGCAACACGCCGAGGTCGAGGGGACAAGTTATTATGTCACAGCTAAAGACCATATGTAGGCAGGTGATAGAGAGAAGGAAGGAAACCTCCCGAGGCAGAAGTCTGCATAGTGTTCAGTTCACTCTTTAAAACTTTGTCAATTGCAATTAAAATGCTGCTCATTTAAGCCAAGCCCTGAAATAAAATCATGTAGTTCCTTCCATGCTGCCACTCAAGCAGTTTTTCACACACTCTTGTTAATGCTGTTGCGGCTTTCTTACTGCCTCCGTCTCAGGAAACGCAACCAGTACATCGACATTCCACTACCCTTTGTCAGATTTCATTGCTAAATAAGTAAAGGTGCACAAGCAACTTAGCAAAGCACCCAATCAGCCCTTTGGGCACCAAGCAGCCTATTGTATTTATTTTTTTCTTTCAGAGACCCACATGGATTCTTTGACAACGTATCACCCATATAAGATGACATATAATTTCACACTATGAATTCTATATAAAGACAGACAGTACAGGTAGCACACTCAGCTGTGCATGTAATTCTGAAATATGAACTGAATACAGTGTGAAATTTGCTTTGTGATCGAACCATCAAGGAGAAGGAAATTGAGCCGGCTGGCCTTTAACTCTGCGAGAGCATTCCAGCGGCTGCTGCTCACACCATTGGATGTTCACACAAACGCACACGCCAGTGTATGCATCGCACACACGCACCCACAGCCGTCTGTATGCACAAAATACACAGACATGCTTGCAAATCACGCTAGGCAACACATTCTGGCATCAGGAGAGGGATTATGTCTACTGCCTGTCACCTGTTCATGTCCCTCTGCTTTTTCATTTAACCTCCACACATCTATGCACATACACACATTTCCTTCTCTTATTTTTAGTTTCCTCTGAGATGGATATTCAAAGATATTGAGAATTTAAATGAGTGAGAGTATGTACACCACAAGGCAGAAAATGATAAACCAACATGCATCATATGAAACAGATCTTAAAGATAACTCTGGTAAAAGAGAGATCAGGTACTATAAAAACAGTTTGTGTTTAGCAAGATGAAAAAAAGGTTTTCACTTTAAGTGATTCCTGGTGCAGCAAAACACAGACGGGCTAAAGCCTTAAAACAGTCAATGAAAAGCCAACAGTTTGCGAGGTCAGATTCCAGAAGAGGCTAATTTGAAAAAGTAGAGCCAAGGACAAATACAATATCAGACTCGCACATGGAAAGCACATGGCTGCTGCTCATTTGAGTCATATCAAGGAGCTTTAGTTGATTGACCGTGAGCCTTGCTTTAACTTTGTTGGCTTTTTATAAACTTGCGGTTCACCGAGCTGACGCAGAGCATATGTGAGGAGGTGTGTGTTATCTAAAGAGCCTGACAATAATAGTGGCAAGAAAGATCGCTTGGCATGAGAAAGGTATGGAATTTTGGACCAGAAGGAATCTATTGAGTTCAGGCTGCTTGCTTGACAGCATCCCCTTTTGTCTAGGGCAGCTGTTGCACTTATAAATACGTTTACTCATTAACACAGACTGGGCAGAAGACAGGCAAGGCAGGACAGAGGCAAGAAAGGGGAACAGAAGGGATAAGAAAGGCAAATAGTGATACTGTATCCCTCTGTAGATTGAAGTAAGAGGGGAGACATGCTGGGGCAAACTCTTGGTCTGAGTAGGAGGAACAGCTGCTGCCCCAAACCCTGATTCATTTGCCCACCTCTCCTTCTAGTAATCCCCAAATTCCTTGCTCCCCTGCTTTCTCTCCTCCCAGCTAACCCATTAACATTGCTATTCACCACTGAGCAGCAGGCAAGAAGAATGCCTTGCCATTCAAAAGCTGAAAGGAAAAAACATACAGACACAGGCGTTGCAGATGGGAATAACTGAAATGCCACTCAGCATCTGAATAGAGAAGGACTTGCCTCTTTTTGGTGTTACATTGCAAGCTGCAATGCATCGTGGTCAGGCCTTTGGTGAAGATGGCCTTACACTGTGTGTTGCCTCTATAATCAAGATGCATTCCAGAGCACACCACCCAACAGGAGGCCTGGAGCTTACATAGCTTCAGCTGCAGCCAAACTTTTTGGTTGCAAAGGTGAGTGAGTTTGTGCATCTCAAATATTCCAAATATGAGTCACAGCAAAGTAAGAGGATTCCTCAACAAAAAGGAGAGGTCCGGCGAAAGCGAGCTTCCTTGTTCCATGGAGACGCTGGACAGGGGGCTTTGGATTGTTGCTG
This sequence comes from Cyprinodon diabolis, assembly GCA_030533445.1. Classification (NCBI taxonomy): domain Eukaryota; kingdom Metazoa; phylum Chordata; class Actinopteri; order Cyprinodontiformes; family Cyprinodontidae; genus Cyprinodon; species Cyprinodon diabolis. The sequence goes on from CM060062.1 coordinate 12,249,098, forward strand.
GACACAACAGGAAACAGGAAGCATGCGACTGACGCTGCCTTCCTTCCTAAAACAGCCAATCAAAGCTTGAAGCCATGAGGTACGAAAAGCAACAGAGTAACCTAAACGGAGCGTAAGAGTCTGAGACAGAATAATAACCAAAAAGGAAGCCAAAATGTGTTGACCCAACACGAACACACGCACGAACCCCATATACCGGTTTCCTGAGATGATGGATCTTATAAACACAAGTTTCTGGGCGACTTTGGAGGTGAAAGACAGGTATTACAGGAGACAATCCCCCCCTTAATGGCAATCCCCCCTTTAACGACCGACCCCTAGAATCATAGACAGGTTCAGATATTACAGGCTAACGATGGAACTAAACGACCCATTCATCGGTTACCATTTGCATGTTTCCAAGCAATACAAGGCCTTGTCTATATAAGACTCAAACTCACTGCGGATCCGGACATTTGAATTGAGAAAGCTTCCTGGAGAGGTGGCGAAACGTCTTCAAACCTTGAAAACCAAGTCCAGTGGATATTTTTTGAATTTTTACGGAAGAGGTGAAAGACATTTTACAAAGTAAGAATAACCATTTTTGTATCTCCCACTGGTTACAAACAAAGAACTGTTTGTCATGTTAGGGGCCTGCGCACCTTGAGTGGGACCCTGTTTGTTTATAGAGAATGAGTGCAGGGGCCCATTACATTCAGGGAGCCAGTGTGACTCTAGAGCCTCTGAGGGCTTACCGGTGTGTCGGCAGAACTTAAGATGGATGAGAGGGCGACAGTGATGAATGCCCGGTCATATAGATGTATGAATGGGTAACATGGTGGACTGACAAGAGAAATCTGCCCCAGGACATGACGAATAAGTAGAACAAGGGGGGGGGGGCCTGACAGTCAGGTCCGGCACTGAGCTTTTTAAAAGGCAGAAAGGTCGTGTCTGCCTCGGGGTGAGTTAAACTGTGCATGACTTTATGCAGAGTCAGTGGCCAAGTAAAACAAACACATGCTCGCACTGACGAGGAGGAGAGGCAGAAAGGTTAAAGTCAGAGGAATGGCCAGCGAGCTAAAGAGATGTTGGAAAAATAAAGCCAAGTAAGAAATAAACAGTGTCAGATCTGTATCAGAGCAGCTCTCCGGTCAATTCTGAGGGCAAAAGAGCCTGGCTTTGTCTTTGCACTCATTTATTTCACTTCCCCTCTTTTCATCTCTGAACTGCACAAACCCTGCCTGAAATGGCAATATGTCATGTCAGTCTGTTTATATGCAGGGTGACAACAAGTAATTAGCAGTCCGAGGGTACCTGGGTTGCAGGAACAGAGGGGGTCTCTGATGGGGGAGGAGGACCGAGTAACATGAGCCAGAGGCCATGGAGGTAGAAGGGGGAAGAGGGGGAGCAAGGAGCCATAAAGGTGTAGGGGCTGATGGAAGTGTGAGCATGTGGGTCAAAAGGGGGGAGGGGTGTTGGGGACATTAGTGAAAAAGATTAGCTGGCCAATGGAGCAGCTGTGAAGGCATTACATTTGTTTTACAATTGCACCAAGGCTTTCATCAGGGGTTGTTAACAAACACAATAAATTCCCTGATCCCCTTTCACCTCTTACTCCCTACGTTCCCTGGTATTTAGCGACAGGAGGAGGGATACAGGGAGTGAAGTCTTCAGATTAAATCTGGGTTGGAAGGATCTGAGGAAATCCCCCTGGTTGACAAAAAGCTTCCAGGGACCAGAGTTGAGCTTGTTTTAATAATTTCCAGAAAAACAGGCGGAAAAATGCAACAACATCTCACCTCACCTTCCCCAAGCTCAAATGCTGACGGCTGTCTGCTTCCTGTCCAGGGGAAGTGACCAGAACAGGACCAAATGCACCAATAAACAAAACGACTTATCAGGCAGGACAACAAAATGGAAAGCAGCTGAGTGAGGCCTCGCAGCGTTGACCGACAATGAAAAACCCTGAGCCAACGGGTCGGGGGGAGTCACTGAGGGATTAGGTGACCTCCGGTTTCCGCTGAGGGCTCGTCCTGTTAGTAGCGAAAGGTGGGTGCTGGGCTGCTCTGCGCTGGGGGGCATGACTGACTGATTGCGGGGAAGGAAAGTGCTGACCTTACACACCAGTGTACAATACAAAGCGCTTCACATTGCTCTGCACTCCCCACAACACTCACACATACATAAACACAGCCTTCAGGCTTAGGAATGTCACCAAGAGGAAATATGTCCCAACTTCCATGATAGAACCGACAGACACAGGCACGCTTGAAGGCTAAAAATGGTTAACAGTCAACTTTAGATGAGGGCAGTATAAAGAGTGTGCAACCTGAACAAAACAGTAAGTTAAATACATTTTTAATCCAATAATCAATGAAAATATCAAACTATGGCTCAAACTAAACTATATTTTTTTGATAATTCTAGAAATAAAACATTATTCTTTTCTTCCTTTTGCAAAAAAGAAAACTTTAATCATTTGAAAACACTGTCAGACCTAGAGGGAATTATCATCATTATCAAGTTAATGCTGGTTATACTCCACATTCATATGGCTAAAGGTCGGTTATATCACCAACTGCAGGCCGGTTACCAGAGCAGACAGCCTGACTTGTAATCTGCTTGTTAGTCTTGTAAAAGGCCTGTTCTCCAAAGAGCAGGACAACAAAAGGATATATTTCGTGCAATAAACAGTAGTTAACTACTAATAAACTTAATGCATGGTCCCTTTGGTGAAAAAACTGTTATCTGAACAGTTTCCACAAAGTCTCCAATAACTGGTAAAGTTGCATCAATGCCATTTTTTTGCCCCAATACCAATACCCGATACCTGGCTGTAAAGTACTGGCCGATACCGATACCATCGTTTGAAAATGATCTGTGTGTGTTTAAATGAAGAACTGCATAATACTTGGATGTAAAATAAGCAGCAAAAAGACTAATACAAAGTGAATCCACTAGAACTTTTTGTACTGTATACCTGGTATGGGTGACAATAGTTGACAAACTTTTAGCTCTCAAAACGGTATCGGTGCCCTATTAGCAGAGATGGCAAAAGTACTCACTTTCCGACTTGAGTAAAAGTACAGATACTTGTGTTAAAAAATACTCTGGTAAAAGTGGAAGTAGCTACTGATTAAACTTCTTTACTCAAGTAAAAGCAACAGGCGTGTAACAGGCTTGTAAATTTACTTAAAGTATAAAAGTAAAAGTAGAAACCACTTTTTTCATGCCGTTGCCTGCATTTTAAATAGATGGCTGCCAATAGGACTAGATCTCCGTTGTTTTCATTTTCAATCATCTCGTCGTCCATACTACTATGCTATTTGCCGCGAATGAATACCGCCGAATCTGTTGATTCATCTTGTAGTGGTGTGTCAAATGCAACGTAGATTCCCATCCCATTAGATTGAATTTGGTATTGATGATGTGAAAAATAATAACGGTAACTCCATTGAAATGATTCAAAACTAAAGTAACAAGCCATTTTTTAAAATGTAAGGAGTAGAAAGTACAGATATTTGTGTAAAAATGTAAGGAGTAGAAGTAAAAAGTTGCCATAAAAATAAGTAGTAAAGTAAAGTAAAAACATCAGAAAAATCTACTTGAGTACAGTAAAGAAGTATTTGTACTTCGTTACTTCCCATCTCTGCCTATTAGTATGTACTCGCCTGTCATGAAGCGATGGTTTTACTAGCCCAAATGCAGAACTCACAGACACAGAGGGAGGATTAAAAGTCCAATATTTATTGGAACACAAGGAAACTGCAGGTTCCAAGTTCAGACAGGCATGGTGGCACAGGTAAGACAAGGCTCAGAGGGGAGGTCACACTCAGCTTATATAGGAAAGCTTCCTTAATCAGCAGAATGGAGAACAGCTGTTCATGCTGAGTCCAAGCTCCCCAGGCATGGATCCATGGCGCCCTCTGGTGGGCAAAGCCCCGGATCCTAACAGTACCCCCCCCCCCTCAAGGGCGGATTCCAGACGCCCCAAAGAAAACAAAACAACTCGCCCATGGAGGGCGAAGGGCGAACCAGGGATGCCAGGAAGAGTCTCAGGTGACCGGCCATGGAACCGGCAGCAGAGCAGAGTCTCAGAAGCTGCAGGGGCCTTGGAGGAGGGCGTCACCTCCGCTTCAGCAGGAAGCACCGGGAGAAACACTGTCTCCGCTTCAGCAGGAAGCTCCGAGAAGGACGCCGTCTCCGCTCCCGCTGCTCAGCAACAGGCTCAAACAGGTCCGCCCACTACGGCTCCACATCCAGAGCAGAGGAAGCCGCCGACTGCGGCTCCGCATCCGGAACAGAGAAAGCCACCAACTTTGGCTCCACCTCAGGAACAGAGGGAACCACCGATTGTGGCTCCACCTCAGGAACAGAGGGAACCACCGATTGTGGCTCCACCTCAGGAACAGAGGGAACCACCGATTGTGGCTCCACATCCGGAGTCTCTGGAAGACGCAGAGCAGGGTCAGGGGTCTCCAGACGGCACAGAGCGGGCTCAGGGGTCTCCAGACGGCACAGAGCGGGCTCAGGATTCTCCAGACGGCACAGAGCGGGCTCAGGGGTCTCCAGACAGCACAGAGCGGGCTCTCCAGGAGCGCGTAGAAGGAGTCTGCTGGGCTAGTCTGTTGGCTGGATCGTTCTGTCATGAAGCGATGGTTTTACTAGCCCAAATGCAGAACTCACAGACACAGAGGGAGGATTAAAAGTCCAATATTTATTGGAACACAAGGAAACTGCAGGTTCCAAGTTCAGACAGGCATGGTGGCACAGGTAAGACAACGATCCAGCTCAGAGGGGAGGTCACACTCAGCTTATATAGGAAAGCTTCCTTAATCAGCAGAATGGAAAACAACTGTTCATGCTGAGTCCAAGCTCCCCAGGCATGGATCCATGGCGCCCTCTGGTGGGCAAAGCCCCGGATCCTAACATCGCCGATACCGATACCACCATTTTAGTGCTGGATCGCGACCCTGTCCAATACTCGGATCGGTGCAACACTAATAATTGGCACCAGATTTTGGCAAATTTAATCTAAAAGAAAATAAAATCTTTTTGAATGATGCACTTTCCAGAGCCACTAACAGACCAACTTTTCAGACAATCAAAGACCCTCTATTGGGCGACATAACCAGTATCACTGTTTTTTTTAAATAATTTTCACGTTGCTCTCCAGTAAAAATGCCTAACAAGACGGTGTGTGACACCACTTGAAAGCCCCCCTTCCGTCAATGTAATAAATCTAACCAGCTCCCACAAGATTAGCCTGCAAGGCAGACGTTGCATTGGCACAACATCTGAGAAATGAAATAAACCAAATGAATCATAGTGGCTTTTAAGTGGCAAAGGTAGGAAAACAAGGCTTGTCAATCAGAAATGTGTTGCCTGATAAGGAAGTGACTCAGCTGTTTTATGACAAGCTACAGAGGTTGAGAACCAAGAGAAATTTGGTGGAGCAGAAATTGTTTAGCGTGGGCGGGATTATGCCTCTGAAGTGAGATGATTCTATTATGTGAAATCCACCTTAAGCCTGCTAAATCGAATCTCTGCCATCTCCACGGGTGCTGCCCTGTCTCTCTTTCTACCCACAACATCAGATAAGCTGAAATTGCACAAGACCTCACTTTAATTATCATGAACTCAAAGGCTTCAGGTACAAGCTGAATTTAAACCTCTATTCTCTCCTTCAAAGATTTAAGGTTTATTTTCCAAGTGCAGAATTAGCAGTCCAAATCCCAGCATCAATTGTCAAGGTAATCAACAAAAACACAAACAGATGGTTAAGGTTTCATCTGTATCTCTGTCTAAATGTTTACGCTTTGACCGCCATGTGAATGGGACTGGCTGTTGTTCCCTGATTGGTTGCATTGTTCTGATTTAGCCCCTATTTATTTTTACAAGTCACTCTAAAGGGACATGTATTTATCAAGGAGAAATACTGAGAGCGTAGACAGTCTAAATAGTCCCATCAGGGCTATGTGAAACGGGATGTTTAAAGTCTTTTTGTGTCATATTCATGACCTGCGCGTTAGCCAAAAACAACAGCCTCCGTGTGATTTCATGGGCCACGTGAACACAAAACAAGAAGCGAAAAAACTTTCTGTTTATGTGTTAGTCTGTTGCATTTGGGGCTGCTTACACAGCAATGTGTACCTCGTGGAGTAAACTGCACATGGCTCTGCAAAATAATCATGGGAATAATGTGTTGCGATAAGAAACTGCCAAATAAATACAAGATGAGGGGCAGAAAATGAGGCTAAAATAGTCTGAGATGGGGAGGATATATGGGGGCAGTGGATGGAAGGAGAGATTACACAAAGGCAAAAAAAGCCAGCGGAACCAGTACTTACTCCGCTGAAAAAGACCAAACACACCCAAGTCAATTACTACCCATACAAATCACTCACCACACTGTACAGCTACGCTACAGCTTAGTCACCAACTGTTCCTTACATCAGCCGAGGACAAGTTTGGAGACATGGAGGGAAGTAGTGGGAGAGAAGGAAATTGTTTACTGGAAGCTCCTTGGCGAGTGAGAAAATTACTGGAATTCAGGGGACGGTTGTTCCACCAACACGCCATTCTCTCCCTAGCACTAAAACAGGCGCTCCCACATCATGTCTCCGTTTATATACAGAGCCCTGTGCAACCATCATGTTGGATTAGGGCCTGTTTGCTGAGGCCTTAGGGTAGCTGACAAGGTGTGGCTCGAGACAGTTTAACAAAAAGTACGCAGAGGATCAGCTGCTGCAGATCCAGCCAGAGGAGACAATCATTATTCCCAAGCTGGATGGAGGCTAAAAAAGATCATGGATTGAGTAACTGGATGAAATTATTTAAAGTTGCTCTATGAAAAAAACATGTTTAATTGTACAAGAGGTTTTAAAGTAGATGCCAGATTCACATTAGGGAATCTCTTTCTAAACTTGTTATAACTCATTTAAAAGTGTTTATTGTGCATTAATCAAGGGTGAGCAGGACATGAAACCAGTTCCTTGTCAAACAATGAGCCTAATCTACACTCAGACTAAGCTACAACATTTCAATCACATTAAGCATTTACAAAACATAATTTCTGAGCATGCACACCATGTTAAATGCATAACAAACCTAAGAAAGGAACGCGTAAGTAATGAGTTTTAAAGAGTTTATAGATTCACTTATAACATATCTAAAAAATATTTATTTTATAATGGAATGCTTATTGTAAAGTGGTTCCAGAATATGTTACAGCAATACAGATGAGGAAAGAAAAGAAAAATGTCAAACAGTGGTAATTAACTGACCCAAAAGGTTAGAACTTCCCAGTCAATTCTCATACACTTTATTGCATTTCATGTGACCAACATTAAATAACCCATTAATCTGAGGTCAAATTAAACCTTTGGTGTTTTTATTTTAAAAAGCTAAAATAAATGTCCTTTGTCAGCTGATCTACACCATTCTATAGCATCGGTGGTGCTAGATTTGAGGTTTTTGTACTCTTCCGAGGGGAATTTTGCTCTATTCTTTTTCCCATCTAACAGCTCCCCTATCTCAGCTGAAAGCATCCACGATGCATGATGCTGCCACCACCCTGTTTCACCATAGGAACTGTGTGCTTTGATAGGGCCCGAACAACACAGTCTTTCTACATTTACCGCTCCTAGACCCGTTCCTGACTCATCATCAGTTTATTTATTATATTTACTCAGAAAATCCCTCAAGATTTTATTTGGTATCAGAGGAAATTGTGGCTGGATGCATACATAAAAAAAACAAATTTTTTGGTGGGTAAATAGCTTGAAAACCTTTGCAGTCCAAATTATGCACTATATTGTTTTTGGTATAGCATACAATGGAAATAAAATGTAATTATATTTATTTTTAAGCGTCTTCATCAATTACAGAAGTACTGTGCTTAAAAATAAACCATTTGTAACCCTGTTTTAGAGAACAGAAGACCCTTTTTGTGCCTCTCTGCTGCCACTTGTTATGATTTACAACCTGCAAGATTCTTACACGTCTTCGCAGAGCAGTAAATGTTTTATCTTCCCTGACTTCTGGCTCAATGGTAACAGATAGTGTGAACACAGAGAAGCGGAGACGGAAGAAAATTCCCTTAAACAAAGCATTTAAGGAAAAAGAAAGAAAATATTACCACAGAAAGAGGCAAAAGTATTCCTTCTGCCATAACTACCACCACACAGAGAGAGCCTATGAGGAGACGGAGACAGAAACCAGATGAAGTCACAGATCTTTACTTTAACAGGTCCCACTGGGAAGACGAGTTATAAAATTGAGTGAAAACATGGCAGAACATGGAAAATTTCAACTTAAATATGGAGAAAAAACACCACAGTTGAAGTTTTTGTGGTTGTTCTACCCACAGCAGCAATCCACTCAGGAAAGAAGTGGGGAGAATGATTAACAACGTGTCTGTAGGATATTCCTCTTTAAGCCCTCGGAACATTCATCCTGGCTCCGCGCTGCAGCCCTGTGATTCATTTCCATCTAAATCTGCACACGTCCTCATGCATCTCGGACCTGTCATCGGCCTTCTTCCTGGTTGATTTTTTTTAGGAAGGTGGGCTATGTGTGTGTGTGTGTGCGTTTTTAGGGGGGTTCTCTTTGTTTAGTGGTCTTAATGTGAGGGCTTGACCCGGACCTGGCCTTCCTTACCCTGTACCATCACCTCCACCACCGTTCCTGAGAATTCCACGATTTTGGAGTAATGCTGGGAGGCTCCTACTCAGCAAACTGATCAGGAATGTACCAGTAAAGTGGGGGAGAGTAGGTGTTGGAGGTGGGCTCTATCGGCCGCACAGGGAAACACAGCACTTCATTGTTCTCTTACCTTTGCATTCCACTCCTCACCTCTCTCTGCTCAGAAAAAAAAGCTCACATGCCTCCTCTAAACACAAGCCCTGGCCTTTTCTCCCTCATTCCTTCCTGTCTCCTTCCTGATCATCTCACCTGGATCTTTTCCCTTAGCTAAATATAACGCACTGACAGAAAATCTCAGCTTTTCTACCAAGTTATGACCAATGGGAGGTAACACTAAGTGGGAGAGCCAATATATCAGGAACTGGCTGAGTAGGAAAATGCAGCATTTTCTCTGACTATGAGTAAAAGCATTTTTTTTTTTCGGGTTGTGCAAGTGTGTAGCAAAAACAAAAAAAGCTGAAGGAGGAACGTCACGTCAGGCTGATGGCAGGCTTTGTGTATTTTGTCACGGAGAGGATCTCAACAGGCCCTCACACGCGGCTCTCATGCAGACACACACCCCAAAGCTGCAGCTCTGATACGTTTGAGAAACAAATGGGGGAGCGATAGTGTGTAGGGTGCTCCTGTTTTCTGTGATGCATGTTATGAACAAAGTCAGTGAGGCTCAGCAGCTTTCCCCCTGCCTCCTCCCCTTTCCTTCCATCCGCCTTGAAGATGCTAATCCATCACTGTACAGTAGCCCCCTTCACTGCTTTGATTCCCCCTCACTACAATAGAGGACTTCTTTACAGCGAGTTAAAACACAAATATGACAAGAGAACAAAGTCAAAGGCCTGAGTTATGGCCGGTGTGCTGTGCCAGCTCATATCCAGATAAGAGGACAGGAAATCACCTGATGCAATAAGCTCTAAATTATGAACTAGGAGAGGTGCAGCCCAAATGTTACAGTAAGACACTCATTAACCATGATATATAGGAGATAAGCTGATCAAGGCTATGAGGGGCATAAAATCCCACAGACTATACATGCTAAATCTGAGTTTACATAAACTATAGATTAGTTGTTGAAATGTGGGAAATAAAGCTACCTATTATCCTTTGAAAGCTTTTCTCACTGCCCTATTCTATTCTAATAACTCATCCAAACTAGATACACATTTCAGAGAAGAATTTATAAAGATTTACCCTGGGAAAAAAATAGATGAAAAATATTTCATAAAATACAGTTACGCCCAAAATCATTCATCCCCTTGAAAGGTAAAGGAGGGAAAAGAAGATTAATGTGATGGTGAGGTGACCTTTAAACCCAAATAATAATTTTAGAAAACTAATGGAAGCAGTGATTATGTAATAAAAGTGGTTTCGATTGCCACACATGATTTCTTGTAATTATTAAGGACAATATTTATATTGAAATTTAATGTTTTTTTCAAATGATTTTTGTATATTGGTTAAAATATATACTTAAGATCCAAACTATCAAAATTTGTGAATAATTAGGGTCTTAACAGAACAACAAATTAAAAGAAAAAATGAAAAAGCATTTAATTTAAATGCTCTGTGTTTTTTTTTGTGTCTTCTCTGACATATTGTGTAATTTTCCATGTGTGTTTCGTATACGTGTGGTGACACCAAAGGCCAGGCTGTAAAATTTGCCTCCAAAGGCTGCTACAGTGAACTGCTAATTGGAGCCAAAGCCGAAAGCTAAATGCACTTTTCCTCCTTGTATCAGTTTCGGGTCAGGGATTATGCCAGGACATGTAGAAGAAGGCCTCGGCATTCTTCCCACAGCGGGGGGAATTTGTGTTAGCCGAGGGCAGAATTCCACCGAGCAATGATAATAGCACCTATGATAAATATTTGTCATACAGGTCTGTTTTATAACCTGGGGTAATTAAAACCAAGATAATCTAAGCTTTTAAAAAAACCCACTGTAAAATGGAAGCACTTAGCATTTGCCTGGGCAGGATAAGGTACAGTACAGAGCAAAGTAGTTAGTTGCTCTTCCTGTCGTTAAATATCTCCTCCAGAGGCTTTCTTGAAAACTTTCCAGCTGATCTTGAGGAAAAGTTCTTGATCTTTTTCCTATAATGGATTTCAAAGCTTTGCTTTGGATGTTGACTGCTTCCTCTAAATTCCTTTTAAAGTTTTTTTTATTATCTCTAATAGATAAACTATTTTGACGTAAAAGCTATTAACTCAAACCAAAAATATGGTTTAGCATATAAATTTGCTATTACAATGTCCAAATTCATTACCAACCTTCCAAAAATTGGATGTAAATGGATTTTTCAAACATTTTTAAGTTGCTGAATCAATGTTTTTATTGAATTTAGAAAAAAATACATAGAAAATTATGAAATTCTGACCCATTAGACCTGTTCAGATTCAACCTTTACACTGAAAAGCAAGTTTTTGTAGCCTATTCACTTAACCTCAACCACCTTTAAGCCAACTGATTCACTTTTCAAACATATTATCATGCCATAAGGACAAAAGACAATGTCATCTGTTCTATGTCTGTTTAACAAACTTTTCCTAACCCCCCGCCCAGTTAAAATTTTTTAATTGAACTCAACAAAAAAGACCAATAAGATAGTTTGACACCAATAAGCTTTATTTTATCTGAAAATCTGCCATATAACCAACTGAAGCTTGGTTACTTTCTTAGGCTTTAATTGGATTTAATTTTTAAACATTTAACTTTCAGACTATTTCAGATCAGACATATTTACAAAGCAATGACACTTTAATTATTTTTTGTTCACTGTGCAGGGATGCTAAAGAGAGGCAAAAAAAGTCTAAGGAGAACTTTAAAGGACCTTCAAAGAGGCTAAAAATCTTTTGCTCAAGAAGACAATAAAAGGTTACCTTGAAGTCTGGGTCCTTCAAAGAAAGAGGTGCTGATTTAAAACTTTAAGACCAAAGAGCTTACCTTCACAAGAATCTTCCACTTCTTCATAACCGGGATTACACTGGCACTGTCCAACTGGGACCACCCACTCCCCGTCCATAGTGCAGTATATTCGAGGTAAATCCACACTTTCAGCATTGTCGATGCACCTCCCAGTCACCTCCTTGAGCCCCTGGCCTTCACCTCCAGCCACAGTCTCAGGGAACAAAGCAAGGCTCTTTGTTGTGGCCGGGCAAGTTTTGTAGTACACCCTGACAGAGAGGAGAGCAACGCAGGCTCCGATGTCTTGGAAGGCCAGGTAGAAACCCTTCTGAGATAAATTTTCCACAACTTTCGTTTCCGTGTTGATGTGCATTTCGTTTTTGTTAGTTCTTTCATCTGGAGCTATCGTGGTCACCTTCTTGAACTGCACCTTGTGGAAGGTCGTGCCTACGTCTGCATCCGCCTCTGATGAGTAGAGGTTAAAGGTCTCCTTGCAGATTAATGAGGCACCATCAAATGAGTTGCAGTCGCGCACGATGAATTGGAGTTCTACAAAAACCCGAGAGACCGAAGGATGCCTCTGGATGAAGGTGGTGCGCAGCCAGTTGTCCTGCTCGCGCTCGCCGACATTGCATATGGAGTAGGCATAAAACTGTGTGCCATTCAGGGTTTTCTGGGTGACCTCCCACTGCAACAGAACCACAGAAACCAAAAAAAGGTTAGAGGTAGGAAAGCTGGAGAGCTTCTAACCATGTGGGACCAAACCTAAACTAAGGGGATAGCTAAATAAAGGAGCGACCATATAACCATGAAGGTTCGGCCGCTGTAATCTGAACCAGGAAACAAAAACAGAGAGAGTGCAGAGAAGTCCGTCGCTCCTCACAAGAGTAAATACAGACCTTTACATCAATGCAGCATTTCTTTTAGACATGGGTACCCATTTTCTAAATCCCTTAAGCCTAAATGCATCACAGACTTGAAGGACTTTGGTTGATGATGCATTTTTGAGATTGCATAGAGACAGGATTATTTCCCATTCACTTTCTCACATGTTGGCATCCTCCCTAGACAGCATTGCTGCATGCAAACTGAATTCTCCCACAAATATGTTTGAGAAAAAGTGACAGCAGATTCTAACCTTGGCTCAAGAGGAACAACTGGCCCCCATGGAGGCAGAAGCTCTCTGTATGCAGCCACTGTGTTATTAATTAAAGGAATGTGCTTTGCTGGCAGGGTGTGTGGGTCTGCATATAAACTTGATGAACAACAGCAGAATGTACACCTCTTATAACGACCCGGTGGAACATTTTTTTCTCACTTTTTTTTTACAACCTGCCATATAGCTATGAGATTTTTTTAAGGCAGCAAACATCTGAAACGTATTAGTAAAAAAAAAAAAAGTGAAACTAAAGTGTCCGAGAGATCATTCAAGCTGTTACACATCTCTGAGAAGGTTGAGTGAACCACTGAGCAGCGTGCCTGCACATGCCTTTGAGTCATCAGCACTTGAAATTAGGCTATTTACAGTGAATCTGCATGTGCCATACTGGTCAATTACTTCAAAACCACATGATGGAGGAAGGCACACATGTCTCTGGTCTGCTCATGGTAGAGAGACAACCGCAGCATTTAAGATTCATCCCTAAATGTAGACATTTTCCCCTGCTCTAAGGAAAAAGGTAGCTCTCGCTGACTGGCTCCATCTGAGGCCCCTCCTCTCTGCAAAGAGGTACCACATGCTGCAAACTTTAAAACTTAATTGCTCTCTAACATACAATTCTGAAGCTGGAGCCTCGAAACCACAAGAAGCCACAAGTATTCCCAGTTCAGAGGGAGCAGCTATTCTATCCGCCTATATATGTGCTTTGGAGCAGCCTAGACACGCTCTGGAGGCAGTTCTTGATAGGGTACCTTACCTTAAACTGTCTCTTCTATCTGTACTTATGCAGGCTTTAACAAACAGGTTTTATAAAAAACACTCACATATGCTTTAAACACACACATTGAGCAATCCTGAGAGAGTGATGCAAAATGTTCTTGGTACAGTTGTGACTCCCTTCCTGCACATTTTCTCCATGCTGATCTTTCCTGGGGCAAATTCCTACTGAAAATGTGGGAGTTAGAGGAGAAGCAAAGAGCTCTACTCACCCCAGATGTCTCTCCCTGCTTTGGGGGCCAGGTCAGCCAACCCAGCTCTCCTCCTCTTGCCTTCATATCCAAAAGCACCTCTGTGAAGAAACAGCAATAAGTTCAATAAACAAAAAATATTGATATTTTTTGTTTGTTTTACAATATAAAACATTATTTTGCTTGGAAAGGCAAAATATCTGTCTTGGAAAGGCAAACTTTCTGTCTTATTGACAAACTTATTAACTTACTTACTAAAATAAGACAAAAAAAATCATAGGATAAAAAGGAGCAACTTGTCAAAAACAAAAAAATATATAAAAAGTTTTGCGAACTCTACAGCAGAAACTTCACCTGCTGCTCTTATAAAATTATAGTAGCGCACAAACCGCGTTGCAGTATTTATAAAAAGTTACGCACCCGATATATGACATATTTATATGCACGTTATAGACTGAAACAAACAACTTTTATCAGCATCTTTAAGTCAAATGTTTGATCCGTGTTGTTAAAGTTAAACACAAATATTTCCTGTTTTTTAAAGTTCTCTGAAGGAGGCTCCCCGCATGGCACGCGTGCTTCCTTTCAGTAGCTAAAAGAAATATTCCTTATAAAGCTGAGCTTTTTTTTTTTAAACAAACTCACCTTCATTTGCCTGTAAGGTTATTAATATCCCGTTGATGAGAACGTATGAGAATAACAAATGTCTGCTTGCACCAAAGAAATCCATTTGGGAAACTTTGCTCTCCTCTCTGCGCTCTGCTCCTATAGCTTGGCTGACTGCCCCTCAGAGGCGCTGCGCACTGCAGCTCATTCACAAACGGCCCCAATGCGCGTCACCGACTCCGCCCGCTGGAATGTGCGCGCGCCTTCACGTGCGTGTTTTTTTTAAATGAGTGATTGTCTATTGGTGTTGTTTACTGTGCGCGCGCGCCGATGTGAGTCTGTTGGGAGGGGTGCTGGTTATGGGGAGCTTTTTTTGTGTGTTTTCGGTAGTTGGAAGGCGGATGGAGCCGCCTGAGAAACTTTTGAAGGATTGTGGAACATTTCGCGCATTGAAGCATGGGCGGTTCTAGACGGTGGCCAACAGGGGCCGGTGCCACAGTAAATCATGTCCTGGCCCTTGTTATGGCCCCTGTACCAAGCATAATACTAAAAGAAATTCTAATGATGATATGCGCTGGAACAGATATTGTTTCTGATAGGTCCTATAGATCTATTTCAGAGCATCGGCAGTTCTAGACAGGGGCCAACGGGGGCCAATGCCCCTGTGGATCATGTCTCGGCCCCTGTTATGGCCCCTGTACTGAAGAAATAATACTCAAAGAAATTCTAATGATGATATGAGCTGGAATGGACATGGTTACTGATAGGTCCTTTGGATCTATTTCATTTTTTTTTCTTTAAAAATTCTGCTTTACTGATTATTTAAAAACAATAAGGTGATAGCTTCAGTGGTATTAAGATAGGATCCCAGTTTTCGTCTGATAAAGTTTTTTTTCAAAACAAATTGCTTTAATTTTTAGTTTTTTCTTGAGTTCTAATTCAGATTTAATAGAAAAATATTTTAACTTAAATTAAGTCCAGAATATGTAAAATTATGAATTATAACTATGAACATATATTGACCTCATAAGAAATAGAATTTTAATTAAACCTAATTGTATAGAAATGTAAGTTCATGCAGCTCTCTTAATATATTTGAATCCCTTGCCCTGTTTTTTATTTCATGCTTTTCTGTGCCCAAATGAAAACACTCTGGCCCCCTCCTGGCCCCCTGGTACATTTGGTCTAGAACCACCACTGATTCAGGGGTCTTCAACACGGGGGTCCGCGACCCCTAGGGGATCGTTGATTAACCCTAACCTTTTTTTATATTCCCCCCTGCAATTTTTTCCACTAATTGAAATGTCTTCAAATCCACATTAAGAAGAATTCAACACACTGTAGTAAACAGATAAATGGAGGCAGACGATGTCTTTCAGTCATCAATGCACACATTCAGCGACAGACAGGAGCTCTTTCAAGCTGGGCACCGTTTCATTCACAACACCTGTCCCATCAACCAGGAATCCGAATCAGAAATACTTTAATAATCCCAGGGTGAAATTACTTTAGTTACATGTCTCCAACTCGTATAGAGTTACTATAGGACCATTTTGATATAACACAGTTTCATCCAATATACCTAATTAGGGGGTCCCCGCTCCATCTCGCCATCAGTTTGGAGGTTTGGAGGACCAAACCAGATGAAAGTGCGCATTCAGCTCGGCAAAGAACTCATGCTCTTCCTCAACACTGAAGTCCTCAGACATTTTTCTTTCGTTGTTTCTTTCTTTGCACAGGTAAACAGCAAATTTCTTCTTCTACGCTTGCATTATCAAGAGCAGACCCTGAATGCGCACTTTCATCTGGTTTGGTCTGCCGCAGTTTCCGTAGGCTCGTGAACTCGCAGGGGCGCGCTTTTAGGAAATCCTATACACTACTGTTTATGCTCTAAAAACATTCTAAATGACTTTGTTTCGAGTAAATTATGGACGCTACCCACTCAGGACACTTGGAATACATTGGACGAGCAGTATGGAGGAATATTGACACGTTTTTTGTAGACTTTTATCGACCTTTCTGCCTCGGGCACCATAGACCTCCATTATTTGAATGTCAGCAGACAGCAAGAAGCCTCCCAGATCTCCAGATGCATTTGAGATATCAAAAAAGTACTCCAGAGTGTTGTTCAGCATGGGGGTGAGTAGAAAATGAAGGCTAATCATGTTTTGGGTGTACTATTCCTTTAATGCATCATATCCAGATTAGGTTATTCAACCCAGTGGTGTAATCTGATCAGAGCGCCTTTTTCCACACATCTGTATCAAAACCTATTTCCTTTCTTTCTTTCAGCTGGAAACATGTTTAAGTTGTATAAACCTGAAAAACTGGTGTTAAATATAGGGTCAGTAATTGAAGTCAGTTTAGAAAACCAAGTTAGTGGCCCTCTTTCACTTTATTAAGTGATCTGTCAGTACTCTTTAAGTTGTTGGTTATTTCAAAAGGTGAAAGTTCAGCTAACTTTCACCTTCCTGTTGTGAAATGCATGAAAACTTAATTTCGGAGATTTAATGTTTTTTCAATGTTCAATTTTAACAATATAAATTGAGGCTAAAGAGATGTAGCCAGTCAGGAATAATATTTTTTTGTTCTTTACAGTGATTAAAAAGGGCTTATCTAATTCTTATTTTGGTTAAGGTTTAAACTTACCATTAATAAGAAATTGAAATCACCATGGAGGGCTAGACATTAGTGAGCAGAGCCTTTTTTCCTTGAAGCAATTGTTAAGGTTAGAGATTCAAAACTCACACTGTTACTAAAATAAAAAAGGGTTTAAAAAAATGTAAAAGGCAAATGTCACCATTAAGCTATATTAAGCTCTAAATAGAAAGAACTTAAAGATTGGATCTTAAATCATTACTTTTTCTATGTCATCACTACTTTCAGATAAATTGGGGGGGGGGAAACAGCATTTCAGTTAAAATAACATGGAATTCTAAGTCTGGCAAACTTAAAAGCAAAATTTAAATGGTGAAGTTAAAGTCCTAAACTTAAAAATTTGATAGTGTGTTTCCTTAACATTTTGAGTTAAGCCAGCTTTTCTTTTATAAAGGTCAGGTCATTTCCCCCACCTGAGATGTCAACCTCTGCAGCTCCTCCAGAGTTATCACATGGTTCTAAACTGGTTCTCTAAATAAGGTTCCATCCAGCCCGTGTTTTCAGGTAGACATCTTTGGAGGTGTATTCGTGTGCCTGTGTTGGACTGTTTTTGGATCATGTTCAGAGTTTGGGATATTTAATGGAGGAAGCTGATATCTTTTTTCAAACTTATTTGCAATTTATTCACCTGTCTGTGTTTTTTTTTTTTACTTAATGAAATTATTTTTTCTTATAAACAGATAGATATAAACTGAAAGGTTAAAAAAGATCTTGAATTATTATTGATGATTATTGATTAAATTAATTATTTTGGGGGTATTTGTTAGGCAGAAGATTTTAGAGTTAGACTTTTCTATATTTAAATTGAATGTGTCTTAAATCTATCAGTATCCCTCCAAATCTGGCTGAACTTGTTGGAGAATGAGACGTTTTGTCTCTGTACTGCCTTGGTGACAGGCAGGAAACATCTCCGGATCAGTCTAAACACACGTTTAGCTTTTTGGATAAGTTTACTATAGTAGTGCAAAGTGGTGGTGCATCGGCAGAGCATAGGATCATCCTGGATATCTTTGCTCCATGTCTTCCTTCTGTCTCCAAAAAGAAAGAAATAAAGTTAGATATGAATATATATGGAGGAGACATACAGTACAATACAGTAGATAGGTCTGACCAACTTAATTTGAAAGTTCTTGTCAGGTTATGGTAGGTTGTTTTTAAAAAAAAAAAAAATTGGTTCACCAGTTGATCTCACTCAGGCTGTTGTTTTCCTCCTGCAGCAAGATGACACTTAAGTCCCAGTTATTTGCAAATAATTCAAAGTCGCACACGTAAATATTTAATTTACCTTCATATTGTTGTTAATGTAGTTGCAATATCTGCTAAGATGCTATTTCTCTGCAAAATGTTAAACTGTTGTTTTTCCTAATCTCTTCACGTTTCTCTACAAGTTGCATTTGTTTATTTCACATCACACATTTCCACATTAATTTATATCAGCTGTATGTGGGGCTATTTTTAGCACCTCATCAGAGCAAATTCCTCATACAGGTAAAATTCTACTTGGCAAAACAGATTTTTCCGATTCTGACTTTTGGAGTTGTTGTGATCACACCGACCCAAAACCCTATGAATCTAACACCACTTACATGTTCTTCTCCACTATAGCTGTATATAATCTTTATTATTTATCCTGTATTATAACGGCACTAACATATGTAAATAATCCATATCCTAACTTTCCTGTATAATCTGTATATAGCTTTCATATTTAGTTATTTTATAACTCTCTGTTTATATATACCATTTATAGTCTATAAATACTTAGTCTTTGTGCACATGTAAATAAATATTTATATCCTGTATAGCATTTCTGGATAGATGCAAACTACATTTCGTTGCTTTGTACTACATTGCTTTTACAGTATAATGACAATAAAGTTGGATTCTATTCAAATATTACGAATGTTGACAAAGTAGCCTATTGTTGTTATTAGTTCATGGCGGCCTAGTGGTTAGGGTATAGAGCTTTGAATCCTGAGTTTCTGAGTTTGAGCTCCGCTCAATGGCAACCCACTGCTCCCCAAGAGGATGGGGAGAGTTTTTCCGTCGCTCTGTATTTGTGACAGTGTAATGACAATAAAATCTGGAGGAAAAAAAAAAGACAATTCCTCTTGATATGGTCATTACTCAACAGGAGAGGTTGAAAAGTTGTACTGAAGGCACTCTAAAATAAAAAAGAACAATGTGACTCTTCCAGTGTCACTACTACTATCCAGGTGAGAAAGTCAGTGTGGCAGAAGATAATGACCTACTTGAGACTGACAGCAAGCTGAAGAGGGTCAAGAACAGGCTTTGCAGGTGAGTAGGGGACCAAGTCATCTCTTAATTGTCAAAACAAGTTCTTTACCAATAACATGGCCTAAACCACCAAATATACGCAGAGAGAGTTACGAAGAAGGCAGACAAGATTACAGAAGACATTATTCATTCTCTAAGATCCTGATCTCTGCTGCTTCCCTCAGGGCGAAGGCCCTGCCCTCCTTTATCCTCAAGAAATAGCACACAATCGTCTTTTATACAATAAGCAATTAAATCATTAAACATTAAAAGGTAACATGAACTATTGAGCTTAGACTGCTTAACCAGTGGTGGTAAATGTTGATGTCCTGGTTGTCTCTGTATGTCAACTATGTAAATGCTGCAAACCAATTTCCCATTAGGGACAAATAAAGCTATTTGTCTCAGAAATATGTGCATTTATTCTGGTTATATGAAGCAGTTTAAAGCAGGCCTGTTCTTAGCCCAACCATCCATGTTAACGCCTTGCCAATACTCAATCAGTGGTCAAAGTGTTTTCATATAGTAACAGAAACCTTGGATGTAAATCTAGCTTTAATGTAGGAGCATGGTCTCCTGGAAAACTTTAAAAGAAACAAAACATCTTATCTTCTGGCTCTGCAGAAAGGGTTTGATTGCTGATAATCAACTCTCACGGAGGCCTCTTCCTGATGGGAAACAGAATAGACTTTGGAATGGAGCTGAAAAGAACTCAAAGTGAGTGGCTCGCCTCTCTTCACAAATACATGAATAAAAATACATGCTGGTGTGAGCATGTCTAATACGACATTTGGTTCTTATAATTTTTCCCTTTCAACTTTTATGCATGCATCAGACATTCAGTATTTAAACTCTGACTGTATGGTGGAAACACACATCTTCATGCAGCGTTCAGTTTTGATTTAGGCCAGAAGGAACAGCTTTATTTAATCCAGATAGGCTATTTTCCAGAACTCATTAGCATTTTCCTACAACAAGCGCTAGCTGAAGTGGAAATCGATGCTTGGAGGTATTTGATGCATGGAGAGGGGCTGATGGGGTGGGTGTAGGATGATCTGATGACAGAAACTGGTGGAATGTGGGGAAGGCCCAGCAGGAAGTCTTGGTAAAGGACCTGTTGAAGGACAACTCAGATTATTGAAATGCCCCATTTCCCACAAACCAACACTTTGTTGCATCAAACACCAACATCATGCCAAAGTTTACTATTATAGTTAACCTTAAAGGGGTTTAAATCAAAATGTATAGCAATTGCTTGGAATGTGTCCGATTAGATTATCTATGTATGCCTTATCTGTTTGGTTTGTTGAGTGGCTGGAGACAAACTATTGTGAATCAATGGCATATAAATAGATAAATACATTTTACTAAACACCTTTAATTATCCCAGAGTGGACATATAGTCTTTTGTCTTTAGCCCATCTCATTAGGGAGTGGTGGGCTTTCCCATTAGAGGTGTCCAGTGAGCATACCAGTGTTAAAGGTCTGAAACAGGAAGCCAGGGTGACAGTCTGACCTCTGCAGCCTCTCTGGGTTTAAAAAGCCCTGCTCTATAACCACAATACTTCAACACCAAACTTTATTCACCAGTTTGAATACTGAAAAAGGTTTCATCTTTTTCTCTGTAGATGTAAAACCAAACGATAAAAATAACCTGACATTTTGGCAACATTTTAAGCTCAAACAAAAAATTATATTTTATTCATAAAATGATTCTGATGAATCTAAAGGAGATGTAGTGAGGTCTTGCAGTGGTGCAGGACGTCCAAGGATGTAAATAATATCAGAGAAAAATAATAATGAGGTGTACTTGCACACACTTGAGGTAAACTTACATTGAGTATTTTTGATGGGCTAAATTAATTATGCTGTGTTCAAATTTCACATAAATAGGAGCGCTGTGGAAACTTGACATTATGGCGAAGTTTAAAGTCGTCTGCACCCTCTAACTGGTTTTCTTCCTGGACAGTCCTGTATTTAGCTCTACTTGATCAATGACCTTAGTTCAAGGTTAAAGGTAACTTTATTAGGTGATTATGTTTTGCAGTCTGGAAAGGGGAATCTTAACATTTAAATAAATCTTTAAAAATGAAACACAGAACACATACAGCAGAAAAAGGAGTACTGTACAACCCAGATATTAGAAGGCATTCCCAGTGCCGCATTGAACATGGTTATAAGAGAACAACAATAAATAAATAAATTAGGCCTATTTAGTATTCCTTAACTGACTGTATTAATTTAAAGTAAGAAACAACTAGAAGAGACATAGAATCAGATAAGTAAAAGTAAAAGCATATTAAGATTTGCTAAATAATAAATAAATAATGATAAATAATATTTATGTAAAAGAGCAACAGTGAGAGCAGAAAAACTGGTTCTGTAGCGAGTGGTCCTTAAGGAATCTCCATCCTTCTGGACAGATTTCACTTAAGTTTAAGTTTTCTTCAGGTCAATATACCACTCAAAAGCCAAAAGCAATCATACCAACTGCATAAATTATATATGGCTACTTTAATGAGGTTATTGTTATCAACAAGTTAAAGAAGTCATCAAGTGAAATGGAGCATTGATCAATTCACACCTATTTGCTATATAACTTCCTCCTCCGTTGCCTCAGAGATCGAATCCATCTTTCCATGCCATCTCTCTCTTTTACCTGAGAACAGGTTGCCAGGGTTACAGAACCCAGATTTCCCTCTGTCCCATAGTACTTTCACGGTGTCCCATTCCAAAGATCGAGTACGCCACTTTCAGCACAAACTATGGCCACTCTTTCCCAGGTGTACAGGGTACACATGTTTTGGAATGAAAAGGAAACTTAAGCCAGATTGTGTCTTTAGCCCCGTTTACACTACCCTCTGAAAACCGATCCATTCCGAGTTCAGACGGAACTTGGATCAGATAACCGTGCCGAAATCGGCTCCTTACAACCGTGACAATCTACGGTACTACTGCTCTTTGGAGGGAAACAAGCAAATCAACCTGGCGGGGCTCATAACATTCAGGAAGTTTAGTTATAATTGTCATATTTCATTTTTTGCGGAGTCAGGTGAAGAAGGCAGCCTTTGGTGAAATTACTTGACAGAGTCGGTTTTTGGGAAGTGGATACGACAAACATCTAATCAGGGCTTACAGACGCAGGAGACAATGACAGGAGTTGAGGTTCATCACACTGCTAAGCAGAATCATCACTGGAAGTTGTGTGGCACGTTAGGGAAGCTGGTATATTTATGAATGTCTGAAATTTCATGATTACGGAGGCTGACTGTAAGGAGATGATGTCGTCTGCTTATGCGCTCTTTGGTATCTTAGAACCGAGCCAGAACTGAACTGAGCCGAGCCCTGCTGATGAACTAGTACCAGTTTAGAGCGGCTCGGTTGTGTCTGGCATGGTCCGGTTCAGTTTATGTGCGATTTACACTCAACAGTAATCTCGGTCACCATGCTCGGACCGATCTCGGCACGGTTTTAAAAAGGTAGTGTAAATGGGGCTATAGTTCCTCTCAAACATTCTTCTTTGAATTCATATGAAACTTTTATCCACTTTGTTGGATCCAAAACACCAGTGTTTCTATTTGTGCGCACCAAGCCTGACCTATGCATGGGGAGTTTTCATATATAAAACAGGTCCATAAACCAAGCTTAAATTTTAAATCAAATCTGCCTAATATTGAAACGTTCCCTCCCAAATTATTAGCAGGTACACAAATGATGAGGTGCAGAGGTGATCTATAAAGGGAAATTGCATGGTGGTGAGGGTTTCATATAAAAGACCCCTGATAATTTTTGGGAATCCCAATTTTTTCCCAGACCGCAGCACAGATATCATCCTTCCAGACTCTTTCCTCCAGTGGGAGGTTCCTGGAAGGTGTCCACAGAGAGGCACCCTGGAGGCTTTCATGTGGAGGAGAAGTTTCCCAACTTGGAGTTGCTCTCTTTTGATGATGGAGCTCCTCCACCTCATCTCTATCGGGCTATATAAAGGAAGGTCTTTTAAGCCTCTGTTGTCCTGGATTTGTTAATTTAGCTCATAATCCGTATGATCACCAATTCTATATTTTATTAAACATATCACCAGTCCATGCATTTGTTACTTCAAGGCTGGACTATTGTAATTCTTCACTATCAGGAAGTCCACAAACTGTAGTTAAAACCCTTCAGCTGATCCAAAATGCTGCAGCCAGAGTTCTGATGAAAATTTAAAAGAGAGATTATATCTCTCCTATCCTAGCTTCGCTTCATTGGTTCAAATCAAGAATAGAATTTAAAATCCTTCTTCTCACATATAAAGCCTTAAATGGCCAAGCTCCATCTTATATCATAGATCTGATTGTTCCTTATTTTCCTAACAGAGCACTTCGCTCTCAATCTGCAGGTTTACTAGTGGTTCCTTGAATTTCTGAAAATAGAATGAAAGGCAGATCTTTTAGTTATCAGGCTCCTCTCCTGTGGAACCAACTACCAGTTTTACTCTGTGAGGCAGACACCCTGATTACTTTTAAGGCTAGGCTTAAAACTTCCCTTTTTGATAAAGCTTATAGTTAGGGTGGCTCAGGTTATCCTGAGCTATCTCTATAGTTATGCTGCTATAGGTTTAGACTCCTGGAGGACATAGGAACCCCCATTTCATCATTTTGCTTCATTCTATCTATATTCTCCCACTATGCACAATCTATTAGTTCAATCTCTAACGTTCTGCTCTCTCTGCTTTTTTTCATAGTCGCTTTGCCTCGTCTCTTCCTGTTTGGCTGTGACGCCATCCTGGAGAGAAATATCAGCTATGCTGCTGCCATCAACACCTTTGTTTATAGATTTTGGACATCAGCCTGTTTTTCCAGGGTAGTCCTGTTTCTCTGACTGTGACTGGCTGGTGTGCTCTCTTCATCCTCTGACATGGGAGCTGGCTCGGAGCTCGTCTGCCTGGCTGTGTGTTTCCTAGACAGTGCCGCCATTTACAGCTGCTTTTTGTTTCTCTGCTTCCATCTCCTTGAACCCCAGTCAGACTCGACAGATGGCCGCTCACACTGAGCATGGTTCTGCTGGAGGTTTCTTCCTGTTAAAAGGGAGTTTTTCCTCTCAACTGTCGCTACAAGCATGCTTAGTGTGAGGGATTGCATTTAAGTCAATGAGTCGATGCAATCAACTGGTTTTCCTTAGATAGAAAACTTTGTATCAATTTGACTGTATGATCTGGTTGAACTGTAAAGTGCCTTGAGATGACATGTGTTGTGAATTGGCGCTATATAAATAAACTGAATTGAAAAATTCAACAGGCCCATCATATTAAGGTCAAGATTTTAAATCATCTTCTGAAACATGCTTAATGGCCTTATGTGAAGAAACATGAACCCATTGATGTTCGACATCAGTTTATGTGCTCTGAAATGGTTCCTATGTTTCATCAAATAAAGCCTTAAGATGCAATCTGAGTTTTGTGAAAGTATTGTATTACTTTTCACCTCTTGCAAAAATACTTTACTTCAAGATTTGTGAAAAATATTAACAGAAAAAAGATATTTATCTCTAAAGTTAAACATTTTCCTTATTTACACCACTGTTGTTCGAAGGATCCTATATCTGAATGGGGTTGTTGAGTTACAATAATTTCCCTCATTGAATAGATCTGTGGAGGCAACAGGGGGCAGGAGCTGCTTTACATGATGTCCTTTTGTTCTGAGCATCCACGCATACTGAAGTAAAATCATTGTGACAACTGGAGAGAGATGTATTCATATAAGAATAATAGCATCTCTGAATACTAAAATTCCACGGTACAGCTGGCGTACTGATCGCTTGGTCATAATTCATGGGAAATATCCCAAAAATGTAGCACCTTGCAAGGCCTGTTGATTAACTGTGGTCAAGTTATGAACTGAAAAAAAAGAAAAACGGAATTTAATCTACATTTTTTTCAGTCTCAGGAGGATATGTAGGAGTGGAAGTAGGAGAGTCCAAGGAGAACACGGATGAGGAGGAAAATCTTACTTAGCAACAGTGGCAAGGAGGAACTGCTGCCAAGATCTCTCTGACTTTCTTTGTTTGTTTGTTGGACGAAGATACCCTGGAAAAAATATGGAGCAGAACCCACAGAAAAGATAAGGAGATGCCATGTTTTACATTTGTCCTCCCAGTCCTTTCCTCCCCAATATGAGTAATTCACTCCAAACAAACTGTTGTCTTCAGACACTAACAATTTATTCCTGGTTGTGTTTACCTTTGAGTACCAGCCTCACCCCACAATGGATGATTACAATACAGGGTGTCATTGATTGGACACGGCTCAGTCGCTCTCAAACACACACAGGCATTGTTGCTCACTAACACCTGTGATCCTGACTCTGCGAGAAAAGAGAAGTGGGCTTCTGCTGGTCAGGCTTGTGTCTGAGACGCCCCCTTCATCTACCCCGACCCCTATGCTTCCCCGATGCCATTTGGGGGCTCCAGTTTCACAAAGGGGGATTTCCACCAAAGCAGATCCAGCATTACAGATCTGTGCAAAAATCTTAATTCATTCCTTATTTCTTTGCTATATGATCTAGGTATATGATGTTCTTCTAAAAGAATCATTCAGTGTCATTTCTGATCCCAATATTGTTTTCTAAATGAAAAGAAAAATAAGATTCATAAAGAAACAACAGAAACCTGGATCTACCTCTATAATAAACATCTAATAATAAAAATCACTGTGTTTTTTATTGTTGTTAAATGGTATTTTAACACCTTATAGGTGCAATTTTGCTGTTCTCACACAGTAACCTGCATATATTAGAAGGTCAAAGTATGGCTGAGATGTTTTTCTACTGTTTAATGAAACCATTAATTTTAAATATCGGTATTTTTTTTTTATTTTTTTTAATTTTTTTTATATATTTTTTTAAATATCGGTATTTTTTTTTAATATTCTTTAGGTCTTCCATTATCAGCTCTCTTCACTTCACAGTATTAAGTCTGGGTTATTGTTCTTTTCATATTTTACAATGTTATGCAATAAGCTTTAAAACTTAGCTGTATTTTTATTCCCTTGCTCTGCGCTACACCAGGGTTTTCCAAACTTTACAGCCTCTGACTCTAAAATGAACAGTGGAAAAACCTGGAGACCTCCTCCAATACATATATATTATGATATATATACTCCACTTTATTTATTTAGAAATATAAAGGGAAATAATGATATTGATTTTGAAACCATTTGTAATTTATTGAATTCATAACTTTACATTTATTTTAATTATCTAGCATTTTATTTAAACATTTAATAGTATATTTAATTCATACAGTAGATAAATAAAGATAAAATCTAATAATTTAATTGGACTTCCACATTTATGTACATTATCTTATATTTTAGCAGTCTAAATGTGATCCCGTCAGGATGAATGTAAAAACCACAGCATGACCCCGGCTTTGGGAACCCCTCTGCTAGACGAACATAATATACTGCAATACTGAAAATAACAGACATTCGGTTTTAGAAACAATTATCAATCTAAAAGTGTGGTATTGCGTTTGTGTTTAGCTCTGTTGAATCTGTGGTATTTCTCTGCCGGTTCATCCAGAGATGGATTCTTATTCTTCTCTGCAGAACAGCTGAGCTCAGTCTGTAATCTTCTCAAGTCTTTGCACACATTCTCATCCATATTTACATCTGGATTTTGACTGGGTGATGGTGAAACATGTGTATGTTGTGATCTAAACCACTCAATCACAGCTCAGGCTGTATGTTTAGAGTTGTTCTCCTGCCAAAACGTGAAACACCCTGTCTTAAGTCCTTTGAAGACTAAAGGGCTTTTTTCAGGATTTCCCTATGGGCTGCTTCAGTGCTTCATCCATCTTCTCAATCAACTTACAAGTTTCCCTCTCATGAAAAAAAACAAACACATAATCCCAACATGTGGTGTTTTCAAGATAAAATTCATTTTCTGTTACATCTGAAACATGAAGGGTAAAAAGTTAAATATCGGTCTCCTCCTTCCACGTGTTAACTACAGTTGTAAAACAAAGTTGATATAATAATATGGCAAACTTTTGAGATTTTATCTGCTAAACGTTTGAGAAACAAACACAGCAATGCTCCTTTTTATACTGAGCAAACTATTAGCATTAACAAGTTACATTACAGAAAATAAAAAGTCAAGTAAGGAGCTGCAAAGAAAAAAATGAGTAGGAAGAAAAAGAAAATGCAACGTTGCCTCATTTTAATGTTGATATGAGTGATAAGATGGGCCCCAGGGGCCACATGTGTTCATTATCCAACCTGATACGGCTGTTGAATATGTATTGTTGTTCGTAATGCAGAACTAAAAGCTAATGCACGATGTAAACTGAGAACTAAAGTGGACTGGGTTTTGTGGTGGAGGGACGGAAGGGGGTCGTTAAAGCAGGGTAACGTATGTATGTGTGTGTGTGTGTGTTAGGGGTGGGGGTGCTGGGAGAGTTGCCAAGCACAGGTGTAATGGAACCACAGCAGCTCTGGTGGACGGTCAAACAGCAGAGCCTTTGTTCCAAACACACACACTAAGAGAGCAGCTAGAGCGGCCCAGGCCAGCACATGCTAGATTACATGAGCTCATCTGTGAGTCTGATTAGACACCTTCGTCTCCACCCCCTAAACCAGCACCTGAACCTTCTCATCCTGCCCCAATCAGTACGGCATGAGAAAGCAGCTCCATGTGCCTCATCAGAGATTTTCTGCTACCTTATAAGCTAACTGGTGAGGCAGGAATTACGAAGCGGGGTCAAAGTGCATCAGGCTGTTTGCACAGATGAATTGCAAATGACCAAGAGGCTGTGTTCAGCATGGGCTGCTCACAGATTTACCAGGAGATACCGATCCGTTTGAGTTCTCACCTCTGTTCACTCTTTGTAAAAAAAAAAATGGACTTTTAAAAATCAGCAAACAAGTCACACATGTGTTACCTGCATATAGATATTTAGTAATGAACAAACGGTGATAATGTGCTCCTGCTGTGTGTGTGCACTGAGGTGAGAAGCTGGGAAGCTGCAGGGCATGTGCGGAGCTACGTGTCGACTTGTAATGTAAACCATGCGTGTGCGGCAGGCTTCAGTGTGGTCATTTGTATTTCACGCAGCTAAAGAGGCCAGCGCCGAGGGGCAAAATCCAGAGACAGCTGACGGTGACCCTAATCTCCTGTTTTGTTATTCTTCTCAGATTTGTATATCTTTAGTCAGTAACGCTAATGCAGAACACGTTTAACGTTTGTTTATGCTGAAACCTACTTGGTAGTCCAGCGGTTATGCATTTGGTAGATCTCCAGCTCAGGATAAGGGCACTTAAGGGTTAGATTTCCATTAAGTAAGTGTTCCTACAAGATGCTGTTTAAAAAAAGCAATAAATGAAATTAAATCTGTAGATGCTTTAACGATGAGGATTATATGGAAACAGTTAACTTAAACAGTCCCACCATTCAGAAGCGGCTTCTTGTTTTTCAAATTACTTTGAATTAAAGCCTAACCTTATTGACATGGGCGTTCTTATTCATGTCAGCTGAGATGAAAATTTTATTCTGGAAAATTTCAAACTCGCAGTGCAACGTAGGTTATAGTAAACAACTTAGTAGCTACAGCTGAGAGCATAACAATCAGAGGTGGACCAGGGAGCAATCATAGATGGTTGTCTGCTCCCATAAGTTCCATTTACCGTTTCCTAAAGGCGACTTTTGATAAGAATCAGTTTACTGGGGAGAACTTGGAACTGATGACTAAAACAGTCATTTATTTCATTAATGATTTCTTATCCCTCTTACGTTGCCATACAGTTATTAATCCTTTCTGCATCCTATAATGTCACAAGTTTAAACTTTCAAGCATTTCTTTGGGTTATTGGTTTTAGATCAACATAAAGTTGTGTTAAAATTGTGGAAGCAAACTATACAGGGTTTTTAAAATGCTTAAAAAATATAATTAACCAACAAAAGCATTAAAGAACAAACACTCGGAAAGTCGAGTAAAATCAAGGTCATAAAGTTTCAACTGAATTAAGTATATTTATGTATATATAAGTTTATTTGTATATATATACATTTATATGTATATGTGCATAAAATACATACATAAATACATAAAATACTAGGAGTACAAAAATTCACTAGCTGTTTTGTGAGCTGTTTAGAAAGGGACCTCTTTCTCAAGCAGAATTAGGGGTGGGCTATTTTAATAATACACTTTATGAGGTCTCAGTCATTAATGACTGCTATGGAGTCTTTAGTCCCATAGCAGATCACCTTTCTCCATCTCTCTATTTCTAAATAAAGAAGAAAGTAAATCGACTAATTTACTATTAATTTGTCTGAGTTATAATACTTTAATAATCAACGGTGGCACGGAAAAATACAAAGCTGATTACAGTCAGTCTAGATAATAGGGGTGGAACGGTTCACAAAATCCACGGTTTGGTTCACGGGATCGTGGTCATGGTTTTCGGTTCGATTCGGTATATGTTGATTGTTACACCGAAATCCCATAAAAATGTAGGAAATTATTGAAAAAATCCCAAAAAATTAATGAATTGTAATTATTTTTAATGATCCGCAGAAACCCTGGTTTTCCGCATGTTTTGCTGCTTTGAATTTAATCATCTCGCGCATGCCCTCTACGATCTCCAAGGAACTCAGAGGGGAGCGGATGGGAGCCACAGCGGGAGGCTGTAGGCTTTGCTTTGAGCAGCCGGTCTGGTGCGCAGCGGGGCGGAGCGCTGATGGAGTATGTGGGATTTCAGGGTTAGCACTACATGTTGGTCACTTTGCTGTTAGCATAAACAAAACGTTTTGCACAATGCTTGCACACTGTTGCACTTTTATCCACAACTTTCTTTCCGCCTTCATGGTAGGTCACTCTAAACCTATGCAAAGCCCATACAGCAGATCTATAAAGTGCTGCTGGCGCGTCTCCCAACTCCTGTTCTTTCCCACTCGCCATACCCACACAATTCTACACAACAACTTATTTTTTCCTGCTACACCCGGCTACGCTGCTTCTTCTTCTTGTTTACTACTGGTGGTTGGCTTTGGTCGCAGTACCGCCACCTTCTGCTCTGGAGTGTAAACGCTTCGCCTATGAGAAAAAGGAGCAGCGCATGAACCGAACGCAACATACGCGAACCGAATGGTTCGGACGGTTTTCATAAACCGTTCCATCCCTACTAGATAATGTGAGGGATGTTAAAGTTCTCTGTAATCTGAGTTAGAGGGATCATAAAGTTGTTACATAAAACTGGCCTGAAAATTGAGCTTTGTTGAGCCCTATAGGTGATCTTTGTATGCTAAGACAACTGGCCTTGATCCGGCAAAAGAAGTGCTGATCGAGTTTAGTGCAGTAGCACACGATTTCTCCCACTTTTCAAGCCACCAGAGCAGGATTTTATCATCAAGGTGCAAACACTACAGAATAACAAGGACTTTTTTGGGTGTTTTAGTTTGGAGAGCTCCTCAAAGAAAACCATTTTAAAAACCCGAATATGACCAAAATAT
The DNA here is from genome assembly GCA_030533445.1 of Cyprinodon diabolis. Classification (NCBI taxonomy): domain Eukaryota; kingdom Metazoa; phylum Chordata; class Actinopteri; order Cyprinodontiformes; family Cyprinodontidae; genus Cyprinodon; species Cyprinodon diabolis. The sequence goes on from CM060062.1 coordinate 12,279,836, forward strand.
AAAGCTGGAAACGTCTCCAGCTTAATTCATGGAATATAACATTTTAACCCACCTGTAAACTGTACAACCATAAACTCTAGAACTACTGGTTGAAATGTTGTTTTAGTTTTAGCAGTAACACCAACAGAAGATTTCTTAAAAGTCCATAGTTAATTTCTCAGGAGGTGCTCTGCTAAGTTTCTCTGTTATTATTATTGTTGTTGCGATTTGCCTTCACTATTTCAGCTGGATTATCTGGATCTCCTCTTTCATTCTTCCGCTTGCTCCCTGATTGTCTCAGTTTGTCTTTCAGCTTCCCTCACATCTGATGCTTATTTGTGAGGCATTACGTTAGTCTTGAGTGCAGAATTCATCCCTCCTTAAATTATCCCTTGGTTTGGTTTTCAATTAGATAAAGGCTCACTGTGTTCATTTGCCAGTTTTTGAGTATGTTATCTTTGGGTGTAGTTCACACTGACTTTTTATTTGTATCTGTAAAAGTCTTGCCACATCTGCATCAGAGCCAGTGTTTGGATCCTTCATCCAGTGACTTAGATAAAATATAGAGTAAAAGGTAAAAGATCACCATGGTATGTTTGGACCTGTTTTAGGGAAAAAAGGGGGTGACTTCTTACCTAGTTGAGTTAGGTCATTTGTGGCTTTAATTAAACCAAACTCATAAGTTATTCTTTATCATATGGGGAATAAGTAAAGATCCTCTTCTATCAAAGTAACATCTGCTTGATCCCGAAGCACACCTAATAATCAAGTGAAGTCATGACCCTGCAAAAAGACTTTTTGTGAAATCTCCTCATCCTCCTCTTCCTTCCTGCCACCCCCATTAGATCGTCCTTGGAAAACCCTGGTTTTAGCCTGCGGGGGGAGGAAGGTCAGAGCAGTTACACGATGCCTTTCATTCAACTCCTTATCACAACATTATCTCAGCATTCCAATGCTTTGAGCTGGAACAAGCTGATATTCTGAGATGACGCCTCCAGTGTTTCTTTTTTTCTTTCACTTTTTTTTTTTTACGTTGGAGACATGGGTCAAAAGCAGAGTGGCAGATGTTCCCATTTGCTCACTGAGGTAGAATGACCTGCACTTAAGGCACCAAGTTCCTTCTTCCTTCCTTCTTTCCTTCCTACGTATCGAGTGACTTCAAACCCAAAGGCCCCTGTTCAGGTTTGAGGAAGTTCGGAGGGTAGACACTTCTTAGATCGTGAGTTCCTTGGGAACGGCGAGGGGGGGCATCCCTCAGTCTGTGAAAAGTGGAGCCACCAGGCGCCTGAGAGCCTCCATTGAAAGCCACCTGTTGGCTCAGTTCCAGATGACCCTACTGAGCTCCTCACTGATATCAGATAGGACAGGGAGTAAGAATAGAAAGAAAGCAATTGATTCACTGTACCACAAAAATAATCACATCTCCATGTCACCATATTTGTAGCGGCAGATGAACAATAAATTCATGTAAACATCTTATAATTTTTCGCTGTTTTGGCCACAAATAAATAGACCCTTATAAGGAGATGGCCTAGTGTAAGAAATTTATTGCATCTTATTCTGTGACACACTGTAAAGGGACCCTTTAAAGAATATAGGGTCAAAATGGGTGGATTAAGTCAAGCCGATTATGGCTGATCTTTTGTAAACCTTGCTGTTATATGTATAAATATTAATGTAGTTATTTGAGAAGTAATAAGAAAGACTGGTTTGTATTCTGGCTTCCCCAACATCCCCACCTAGGTTCTGGTTTGTTTTCTTTGTCTGCTTTTTAAGTGTAAAAAAATATATAAAGCAAAAGTAATGTGACATAATTATGCAACTGAAATATATAGTGCTTTCTCAAAAAAAAGGGTTTATATAAAAAATAAATTTAGGTTAAGAGTAAATCAAGATACATTGATTATACTGCATTGAAATAAATGATTTCAGAAATATCATCAACTAAATCATTTTTTTTAGCATTTTTTGCATGGATTTTCATATACATGTTTTCAAGATGTTATTTGTAAAACATTATATCATCATCTTAATGTCATCATGTGATTGCAGAGAACCTACCTATTTTTTAGAGTGCAGATTAAGAGGCAGTGCGCCAAAATTGATATTCGTGCCAGAAACACATTCTGAAAACTAAACATTAAGTCAGAGTAATGAGATAAAAGTAAGGAAGGGTAAAAAAAAAGATCTGTTCATGTTATCTCCTCTGTTGTTACTTGTTGCTTTATTAAATTCTAATATGAAATGTGACTTCCTAAATGAAATATCATTAAACCCTCAGGTATCTCTCCACATTCCTGAATGTGAGTCATTTGGATGTTGCAGACGAGCACGCAATCGTTTTTGTACCATTTTAGCTAAGATCAGCCCTCTGACTGAAAATTTATTTGTCCTGTCAGTGCACACAATCAGCATGGTCTCAAAAATATGCACACGGAAGTGTCTTGAAGCCCTAGTGCACCCAAGTGAGTGGATAGAGATAAAGTTACTTTGCATGTGCAGTCCGTATAAATGCACCTGCTCTGTGATAGTCTCAGAGGCCTGTTTAAAGCACGGAGAGCATCATGAAGAACAAGAAACACATCAGGCAGGTACGGCATACCGATGTGGAGAAGTGTCAGCTTGACCGTTGGAGGCCCAATATTTAATGGAGAGGCAAGACAAAATAGACGTTTTGGTGGCTTTATTGAACTCCAGCTTGTGCACACCAACACCTTCTTACATTAAAAAGAACCAACAGCATGTTATACCAAACTCAATTCCGGTGACATGAAGGAAGGAACCATGAAAAGGGATTATTAAGGAAAAGATGCAAAATTTATATACATACAAACCTACATCAAAACAATAGACTATACACCTGAAGTAATATTTACATACATAGAAATCAATACAATTAAACAAATCAAAAGTCAATCACAAAAACTTATCAAACTTAACAAAACTCATCCCAACCTATCCTCCTGATAATTTTGGTTTGTTCCAAGTGCATTGCAGCACCTGGAGCACTTCTACCTTTTCAGTCACACCCTGCTGAGGAGCCGAACCAGGAAAAGGAAGGTAATTTCACTTAACATAAACAGAAAATAAGGAAAAATAATTGACATTAATGTTGACACTTTCTTTCCACAGGCAGGATGGCCAGTCCTTCTTTTTCACAAGAAAGCATGCCAAAAATGTCCAAACAAAACCACAATGAAGAACTCAAACAACCCAACTATTTGTTTCAACTTAATATTACATAAAACAAATAATCATATTTCATGAGGTAATGGGACTCCTGGTCCCGATTACAAGAAGTTTAAAGCCGGATTTGGGTACAAAAATATTCTCCAAACTTTAAAAATTCCAAGGAGCACTGTGCAAGTGCTAATATTTAAATTAAAGGAGTACCAGACCACCAAATCTATGAAGACCCGGCCTTCCCTCTAAACTTTCGGCTCAAACAAGGAGAAGACTAATCAGAGATGCGGCCAAAAGGCCCATGATCATTCAGGGTGTACTGCAGAGATCGACAGCTGAAGCGGAAGACTCAGTTGTATACAAGTATACTGCTAAAGTCTGGCCTTTATAGAGGAAAACCATTTCTTATATATCTATAAAAGTCTAGTTTAAAGTTTGTGTCATCAGACATTTGGAAGAAGGTGCTCCGTTCAGATGAAACCAAAATCAAACTTTTTGGCAACAATGCAAATTGTTATTTTTGGTGTGACCCTGAACACACCATCCCTACTGTCACACATGGTGGTGGCAGCATCATGGTGTGGGCCTGCTTTTCTTCAGCAGGGACAGGGATGGGATGGAGCCAAATACTGAAAAATTCTGGAAGAAAACCTGATGGAGTCTGCAAAAGACCGGAGACTGGGACAGAGATTTATCTTCTAACAAGAAAATGTTCCAAAACATGAAGCAACATCTACAGTGGAATGGTTTACAAATGAACATATACAGGTGTTAGAATGACCAAGTCCAAGTCCAGACCTGAATCTAATCCAGAACCTGTGGAAAGAACTGAAAACTGCTGTTACCAAACACTCTCCATTCAACCACACTGAGCTTCAGCTGTTTTTCAGGGAAGAATGAGCAAAATTCCAGCATCTCAATGTGCAAAATGATAGAAACAAACCCCAACCGACTTACAGCTGTAATTGCATCAAAAAGTGGCGCTACAAAGTATTAACTCAAGGTGGCTGAATCATCTTGCATGCCCAATTTTTCCTGTTTTTTATTTCAAAAAATAGTTTAAATATTACATACATTTCGTTCCACTTCATCATTGTGTCCCACTTGTTGATTCTATATCTTTATATTTGACAATTTTTGTAAGGCACTGCATGGCTTTCAAGTAGAAAGCATTGCATATTAAAAAAGGCCTTAAACATTCATACTTTACATTTCACAAATGGAAATTGTGATGATGCACTCTCAACTACACTGGATAAGATAATTTGCTTTAATACTATTAAGTGAAAACGTGATAGTAATTTCAAAGTTTCTTTTTTTTTTAACTGAAGCTATTTTAACTCCTGCTTTGGTCTCTGCTTTAGTTAGAACACCCATTGGCTTCAGCCTCTGAAAAAAAAAAATCTAGATTTCTATTAAGTGACCATGAAAGCCATGTAAAGTGCATCAGATATTAACTGTGTCTCTTAAAAATGCGGAGCCATCTCTTCAGGTCTCCCAAAACATGTTTACTGGATGTGAATGATCAGTCCTTACAGTTAGAATATTGGGAAGCTGCCACTACGTTCTCTTGTCAGATGGTGCTGGGCCTCAGCATGTTCTCCAAACTCCCCTTTCATGGAACCGTTTTCCTGTAATCATTCTAAAAGCAAAGCTAAAATGTGTCACTCTACCTCAATTAAAGTTGAAGTTTTAACTTGTTACACTGGGAGCTTTGTTCTCCGATTCACTAAAAACATCTAGTCAGACCCACTGGTGTGCCTAGTCCTGTCATCCTGGCTGCGGACAATAAATAAACTTCCAATGTCAGCCCAATACACAGTCATAGGGTGAGTCCTTTTCCTCTCAGCTGGGTATATCAAAGCCTAAAATGACTTGCCTCAGCGTGGCTGAGGTGCCTCCGATTTTAAAGCTGCGGTAGGTAGGTTTAAAGATCAACAGCAAGATAAACATTTTCAGTTTTCCGCTCCTCTCCTTGCTGCCACTGGCAATTAATAACAGGTGAGTGGCAACACAGTGTGCAGCTTTCATGCTTCGCTGTTGATCACATACGAGCAAATTGCACAACTTGATCCGAAAGCAAACAGAGAGCTGCCAAGTCTCCCACGATTATGACAAATTAAACTATAAGTCATATCGGTTCATGTAGGCTGGGAATTCGTTTTCATGAGGTAACATGAAGGAAAGCTTGTAAAACAACAACCCTGAAAACCACAAAGTCTGAATTAAACTAAAATTTATTCCAACTAATCCAAGCTTCAGATGATCTCACTTCCTTTTCCATGAAGAATATCGGAGTTACTCAGATCTTTAAATAGTGTGTCTCTGGCTTCTCTAACGCAGGGTAGCCAAAGTATTGTTCCTCATACGTCCTATTATTAAATCTCCATTATCTCTAAGTCTTTTTTGTCATCACTTCATGGCTTCGGAAATGTGAGAGTCTTTTTGAGCAGCAGCGATGTCGTAGCACCAGCACCTGTCTTTGTGGTTTGATCCCACCTCACCACTGTGGGATTTATTCTGCAGAGGTAGGTATGTCTGGCATGTCTCGGTCAGACGAATTGCTGTGCCAATGATAGTGTTGGAACAGCTGTGTCCGTTTCCTGATAGGCAGTCAGGAACAACACAGCTTAAATGGGTATTTAATTTCTCCCAAAAGGAAAAATATAGTAAAACAAAAGCGACTTCTTTATTTGTAAGCAAAGGGGCGGACCTGTTCGGCCGGTTCAATTTGCATGTTTTCTAACACAAAACTAGGCTTGGTTTTGGGTCTGTTCTATAAAGCCACAAACTCATTGGCGTAACTTTCTGAAGGACAGGTGTGGACATGTCCACCAATTTTGGCATGGAGGGGACAGTCCCCACCAATAATGTCAGCTTTTTCCCCCTTTCTGCTGATTTACTTTAGCCAACAGTAACTGGGGTTGGGTGCAGCTGTCTTTGTTCAGAGCGTTTTGAGTCCATTTTTTTCCTTACTCTCCCTCTGCTCTCGAGTCCCACCTCTCGGTGAAATATTGTTGGATCCATCGCTTTGGGACATAATATTATTTGGGGTCGCTACTTACTGCGTACAGAGTAGCTACATGGAGGAGAAGAGACACAGCAGCACTTAGTGAATTTTAACCTGGACCTACTTCGATATACATTTCAGTAAAAGTTAGGAGATGGGTTGGTTAAACAAAATTTGAGATGCCACTGAAAAATCCATTCGTTACAGATATGGAGCTTTTTCAGCTAAAAATAGCAACAGATTGTACATTTATATAAGTTAAAAAAGCTGGGCTTCTCAGATGACCATTACTCGGAGTTACAGATTAAAATGAACACATATCTGTTGTTTTCTTGTTGAACAGACAATCAGACTGTAGAGCTTCTAGAGATCTTGAAAATTATTTTCTCTGGCATCATTATATTGGTAGACAGGTTCATAAATCTGTTTTTAAGCTGAGTAGAGATACAATTAGGGACAGCTGCTGATTTAAAGGTAAAACAGACTTACTGGGATACGCAACATGCAATAAAATATATCCCCAAATTTTCAAGAAAAAATATGCAATGCTATAATAAGATTCAACGTGCTGATGAAGGTTCTCAGTCATCCAGGTCATAGTCATTACGTAAAAATTCAAAAAATATCCACTGGACTAGGTTTTCAAGATTTGAAGATGTTTCGCAGTGAGTTTGTGGTGAGTTCACTGCGGATCCAGACATTTGAATTGAGAAAGCTTCCTGGAGAGGTGGCGAAACGTCTTCAAATCTTGGAAACCAAGTCCAGTGGATATTTTTTGAATTTTTACGGAATAAGATTCAACATTTATTTTTGTCTTTTGTAGTTCAGCAAGACTCTGAAACAGCTGTGCCAGCCAACCCATAGACAGCCAGACTCACAAGACACAGACTTAAAATTAAAAAATAATACACCTGCAAGAATTAAAGCACAAATAATAAAAATTAGTGTATAAATAATTTTTTTAATATAAGGTTCAATACATAGAGTTTGGCTGTCAGTGAAATATGGACAAATTTCTATATTGGATTTTGCTGCTTGTGAAGGAGGATAATCAGTGATGCAGCTTAAAGGGAAGCCATGCATGGATGGATAGGTGGATGGAATGGAAGTTGTGTCCATACAAGGGATGCATGATATATGGATGTTGGCATCGTTATCGGCTGTTTTTCGTCATTATTTATACATTAATGTTTTTTGACCCCTTTATAAAAAAAGTGCACTAAAGGCAGGCATCTGTCTATAACTATAAATATCAGTGTATTGTGGTACTCTTGTGTTCTCATCGATAGGAAAGCATTCAATAAATATATATTTGAGCTAATTTTTGGAAAATATAAACCCTATTGAAAGGGTTTGGGTTAAGTAGCTGTAAGTCCATTAGCCACAATCCTTAGAGTGTCCCCACATACTTTTATCACAAAGTTACATCCTTGCTCAAACTCAACGCTATTTCTGACGTTTAGAATTGAAAAAGCTTCCTAAACGAGAAGAGAAACGTTTTCATACTTGGAAAAAAAAAAGTCCAGAGGATTGTTTGTTTTTTTTTTAAACTTTTTTTTGGAATTTGTAAGCGAGGTTACCCCCATTTAAAGAAAATGTTAAAAAAACACTGCAACATTTTTTAGCTTGTATCTTTTCATTCCAGAGAATTTCTAAGTATTAGTAGCAATAAAACTAAGATCAATAAGCCAACATTTTTAATCTAACTGTCCAAATTCTAAAACAACCGATGAGAAACGAATTTCTACAACCCTGGAAATGAACTGTAGTTGTCATGATTCTGCACTTTTTGGTTCTGTTTAAGTTTTTGAGTTTTCAGTTTCACTTTGATTCATGTTTTTCTGTGTTTTCTAGTTTTATTGGTTTAATTCCCATTTTGTGGTGTCGCCCTCTTTTATCAGTCTCCTTTCCCCTAGCTCCCTTCTAGATTCCTCTGTACACACATGCTCCCAATCTGCTGATTAGCCTGGTCTTTGTTTCTGTCTCCCATATATACACCTCCTGCTCAGTCACTGTTTGCTGGTTTGTCGTCATTTCTTTGCCCTTCATGTAAGTTTTTCCTGAAGTCTTCTGGCTTTTTTGTATTTTGTTCATTGTGGATGTTTGCTTCTGTTGACACCTTTTTGGATATTAAACTGGCAAGTAACCACCTCATCCTTCATCTCTGCATTTGTGTCCTTCAAACCTTCACTCAACCTGACAGTACGAACCAGACCAAAATGGACCCAGCAGACTTGGACTCAGTTTTGGGCACCCAGGAGAGACAGCTCAAGACACAGGAGGAGCAACTGGCGTTGTTGCAACTGGAGATGAAGCAACTAAATCCACAACGGAGCCAGTTCAGGATCTCTTTTACTGATCAACTTAACTTCCTTGTGGATCAAATCCAGAGGTTTCACAGCTCCCCTGATCAGCCTGCTGCAAGTCCTCCACCAAGCCAGGGTCCCTTTTCTCTGTGGTCTCAGCCGTCACCTCCATGGTCAACAGCTAACTCCACAGTCAGATCTCAGCGTTTCTTCACACCCAGACCCTTTTAGACTCATAGCTTCACCAGGCTTAGACCCCTCTAGTGTTCCCTCTTCAGTCTTAAACCCCTCTAGTGTTCCATCTTCAGTCTTAAACCCCTCTAGTGTTTGGTCTTCAAACTTAAACCCCTCTAGTGGTCCATCTCCAGGCTAAGACCCCTCTAGTCTTCCCTCTTCAGGCTTAAACCCCTCTAGTGTTCCCTCTCCAGGCTTAGACCCCTCTAGTGTTCCTTCTCCAGGCTTAGACCCCTCTAGTGTTCCGTCTCCAGGCTTAGACCCCTCTAGTGTTCCTTCTCCAGGCTTAGACCCCTCTAGTGTTCCCTCTCCAGGCTTAGACCCCTCTAGTGTTCCTTCTCCAGGCTTAGACCCCTCTAGTGTTCCTTCTCCAGGCTTAGGCCCCTCTAGTGTTCCGTCTCCAGGCTTAGATCCCTCTAGTGTTCCGTCTCCAGGCTTAGACCCCTCTAGTGTTCCGTCTCCAGGCTTAGATCCCTCTAGTGTCCCCTATAAAGAGACCTATGTTGGATTATGTTTTTTAACAGAGCTTTATGAGAGTTTCCCTCCAAGGCCCCTCAGTGGGCGATCCTTGCCTCCAATGCCATCATCGGGTCCCTTTGCCTCCTAGGCCCCTCAGTGGGCACTCCTCACCTTCTAGTCCCCTTAGCGGGTGCTTCTCCTCTCATGGACCCTCCAGAGGCATCCATACCCATCTGTAGTGCCGCCTCAGAAAGAGACTTGGCTTCACCTTCGGCCTCATGGCTTCTGGCCTTCAGAGAACTTTGTTATCCTTGCCCTCCTTTGGTGGGTTGTTTTGTGTATAGACTATGTTTTTGGTGTTTGCTTATTGCCCTCCTTCCTGGTCCCCCATCCACCCACCCTGGTTGGGTTACTTTGTGTTTTGGACTTTTATTGTTTTGGAAAAAAGGAAGTTCTTGATTCAAATAATTTCAAAAGTTTGGAAAAAATGATCATTAATGCTAAGGTTTTGTGCTAAGTTCAACATTAAACCCAAAAATAATAAGTCATTCATCATCTACAAGCCCTCTAAAAAGAAAAAACTCCAATTACTGAAATTCACGACAAGAAATAGGTAGGTTTGGTAAAAAATCTTTTCTCTAATGTTGACCCTAAATTTTGTCATGGAGCCTGCATTTTTGACAGTTTTTTTTTTTAGACTGTCTAGCTTTCTACTACTCTCTGCTCTACTCCACTCTGCTAATCCAAGTGAGCAGATGCATCTGCCTCTCTCTGTATTACCCTCATAACTCACAGCTGTAACCATGTCTATTTATCCCTCAGTATATCTCTCTGTAGCATGTATGAGATGCATTCCAAAAACTTGTATTGACAACCATGCTGAAGATATGTATGTTTTTGGTTTCTTTTTAAATTGGTGTTGATCTTTTTACAAAGTTGCTGTTGCATCCCTACTAAAACAGCTTTGTAGAACCTCTGATAGAGTAACTTGTTGGACAACAGGAAAATATATTAGCCTGTAGTCCTCAAACCTGCTTCTCCAGTACCACTGCCATGCATGTTTTAAATGTCTCTCTCTGCTGCAACACACCTGGTTGAAAGGATTGCATGACCTCATCAGCATCCATCAAGTGCTGCAGAAGCCTGTGCAACATTAATTTTAAAAAGTCAGTTATGTGGAATGGAGGAGGAACCTACAACATGCAGCTCATTGATAATCCTGTCTGACCAAAGGACATGGATGTCGTCAAAGTCGGTTAGTGGTTATAGTCGGATAGTGGTTTGATGGTTGCATATCTTTTTTCATTTATTTGTTTCTGGGTTGTTGTTGTTTTTTGTTTTTGTTTTTTTCATTTTAGCTTTATGTAATGAATCAACAATGTAACCCTTCTAAACAATAAACTGGCTTTTATGCAGAAAATCAAGGATTCAGTCCGGGTTCAAGGTTAAAAACTGGGGAAAAAACTGGAGCTGGAAGCTCTTTCACTTCATTTTTCGTTCTTTTCATCCTTTATAATAAAAGCTTGTGCAACAGCAAATGTAAACAGCATTATTAGATTTATTTTGAGAGGGTTTACATGACATAGTAGCATTACATGCAGTTTGAATAGGTTTTAAGATTGATGTTTCGTTTTTATTTCCTTCCTTCCAGAGCTCAGAATTTAGAGGATAAAAGTTCCTGTGGTTAGAATTTAAACACGTTGCCACAGTTTTATTTCAGTCATGAGGTGTGTGTGACAATCTTGTAAAATAATGTTCATAAGTAGCAATGCAGGCATCATTACAAGCTGTCACAACAGCATGTACATGTGCCAGGATGATGGCGGAAACCAGAAAAGTGGGGAATAAAGAGCACCGACTGGTATGGTCTTACATGATACAGCATGTCTGTGTGTGGGCAGATGAAAAATTCAAAGAAATGCGTCAGTACCATTTTACTTCCTTGTCCTCAGACCAACCCTGCTATAGCAGGGCAAATGTGTTTGTGAGAATAGTGTGAAACTTCCAGTCTTTTAACCTTTTGCTACTATAAACACACCAAAAATGGCCCTCCAGATGGCAAATGACTATAAACACACATATAGGCTCACTTTCACTTGGTGAGTAGAGGTAGGTGTTGCATTACTGTGTTTGGACAGGCTGCCAGCAGCTGTCACATCTACAGATTGTAGTTTTGGAGATTTCACTGGGAGCCTGTGCACATGTGCAGTCAGGTGCATTCGAGCACTGTCTTGTCTCTCCGGCAGCATTTAAGCAGTGATTGGGCTCCGGTGATGGGGGAGCTGCTGGAGCTGGCGACCTGATTAGGGTGACTCAGCAGAGCAATGCTTTTGACAGCTGTTTGTGGAATGACAGATTATTTCAGTGTCTGTCTTTCAAGGCGTCTTCATGGGAAGCTTGTTCTTGCTTGCGGAGCTCTTTCAACAAACAGCCCCAAATACCACGACAAGTCTGTCTTTGCACCTGTGTATGCTGAGGAAGGTTTGTGATCACATGGTGAGCATTAAAAGAGAAAATGAGCTTTGGACCCATCGGGAGATTTTTAAGTTGTATATTTGACCTGTTTGGATCACCTGAACACACATTGTTGTGTTTTTCCAACCAGAATCATTCAGCATGTCGACCACCAACAGAGACATTCAGAGACCAACACAACCCAGCGACCGTCTTTAAAGCTAAAGCTTCTTTACTTGGACTGTTGATAATGGCGATATGACTTGAAAGGGAGAAAGAAAGCAGAAAACAGTCACTTTTAACAAACTCCCCCATATGGAGATTCTTACAATTTCTTTAGTTAAATTTACAGACAGTAACAGATAAGCAGGTATTTAGAAGGCCATTACTGTCAGAGCTCTTCTTTCGCCAGAAATGTATTTCATATTTGAATAAAGCAAAAAAATAGAGGGACATGAATTTAGATTTCATGTAAATTAGTGACACTAAGGATAAAACAAATTACTGTATATTTCTCTGAACAATTTATTCTGATTATTCATTAATGTGACTGTTTAATAATTACTGGCATTTACAAACATGAAATGTAATGTATTATTAATAAGTATGTAATGTATCATCATCTACAAAGTAAAAGCCTCATTTTTTTATGTTTGCGTTACCTCAAAAATGGCTATTTCTAATTTCATAGGAGCGAATCTTGCATTTATGGAGGCAGACATCTTTGTGCTACGGCTGCACAGAGTGTTGGGATCCTGAGGCTTGCCCACCAGAGGGCGCCGAGGATCCTCTTCTGTTATATGCTTTCTGTTAAGAACTGGGGTTACTGTTGGGATCTGGATATCTACCATCTGTCTCCAGCAGAGAGCGCTGTGGGTCTCCTGGGCTGGAGCCTCCAGCACACCTGAAACTCATCAACTCATCAGGAGACCTTCCTACATAAGCAGCACTCAGACCTTCCTTCGATGCCGGAGTGTTGACCAAGTTTGGTTAGCAAAACCTAAGCCTCTGTTAATCTAGTGAATCACAGTAGACTCTAGAGAGAAACTGGATTCTAACATGCCTCTGTCTTCTTTACTCTCAGAAAGCCTGACTGAAGTCTGAAGCTCTGGATGAGCTTTACCTGGAAACCTGCCTGCCTGCCCAAGGAAGCCAAACCTGAAGATTTCAGTCTGGATTCCTCCTTCAGCTCTCAGGGAAGAGCTAGGAAGCTAAACCTGAAGATCTCAATCTGGATTCCTCCTTCAGCTCTCAGGGGAGAGCTAGGAAGCTAAACCTGAAGATCTCAGTCTGGATTCCCCCCTCAGCTCTCAGGGAAGAGCTAGGAACAAAACCCACGTCAGAGTCTCACTAACCAGAAGCTAGACGCTGCTGCTGCTGAGCTCTCTGCTACCTCCACAATCTCTGGACCCAACCGGTTCCCCATCTCAAGGATCTGTCAGAACCTCTTCAAGGTACATTCAGAAATTACTCACTCGTCAAACCATCTAACTTCTTGGCTAATCAAACTCTCATCCCTTCAGATATCTGTGAAACCAGTCCCGGACCTGTACCAGAACCAGTCCATATTACTCTGTGTGTTCCCTCTTTAATAAACATTGTTAAATTTTCCTCTGTCTCCAGTTTGGTGTTCTGCATGTGGGTTGAGTCCTTTAAGCCCATCATGACACAGAGCTGACAAGTTAGTGACTGTAGAGTTCACCATTAGGCTTGAGTGTGAATATGGCAAGTGTAGAGGGTTAAACGGAGACGGTAGGGGACAATAGATGGTAGCAACAACCCAAAGAATGCTGCTACTCTACAGCAACGTATTTTGCAGTCTGACATTTACCAGGTCATAGGGACTAAAATTACTCAGAGAATACAAACTTCTGACAACAGGAACTTGACTAGATGCAGCGCTCAGAGCTGTAAATAAAACAAACGTTTAATTAAGATTATTTACATCACACAGTCCATGTAGGTATACACCTAAATAACTTTATGAATACATACCTTGGTTATTTCTTTTTGGCTCCTTTGGAGAGCATCAAATCTTTACTCCTCGGATCCAGTCATCCCACTAGTCCCCCTTCCTTTCCTGGACCACACCTCCATTTTAGATGTGATTAATCTATCTCTGTTACAGGGATATGTACCTTAAGCTTTTAAGGTTGCTGTAATTAAACCTCTGCTTAAGAAACCGTCTCTTGACTTAGATGACTTGGTCAATTATAGACCTATATCCAATCTTCCTTTCTTATCCAAAATTCTTGAGAAAGTAGTTGCCAAACAAGTTTGCGATCACTTACACCATAATTAACTTTTTGAAGAGTTTCAGTCTGGCTTTAGAGCTCATCATAGCACTGAAACAGCTCTGGTGAAAGTCACTAATGATATTCTCATGGCCTCAGATAATGGACTTGTATCTGTGCTCGTCCTGGTGGATCTTAGTGCTGCATTTGATACAGTTGACCATAATATTCTTTTAGAAAGACTTGAATATTTTGTTGGAATTAAAGGAACAGCTCTAGATTGGTTTAAATCTTATCTATCTGATCGAATTCAGTTTGTTCATGTTAATGATAGATCTTCAACATGCTCAAAGGTTACCTGTGGAGTACCATAGGGATCAGTGCTAGGACCAATTCTCTTTACTTTATACATGCTCCGAATTGGTAGAATTATTAGACAGCATGGGATTAACTTTCACTGTTATGCTGATGATACCCAGCTATATCTGTCTATAAATCCAGATGAAGCTAACCCATTACATAGATTACAGGCATGTCTTGAAGACATAAAAACCTGGATAACTCTCAGCTTTCTGCTCCTGAATGCAGACAAAACAGAAGTTATAGTCTTTGGACCAGAGTCTCTGAAAAGGAAGCTGATTAGCCAGTCACTTCATTTGGATGGGATTAGACTGATTTCAGATAATAAAGTAAAAAACCTTGGTGTTATTTTTGATCAGGACCTGTCATTTAAATCCCATATCAAAGAGGTTTCTAGAATTTCCTTCTTTCATCTGAGGAACATTGCAAAAATTAGAAATCTCCTGTCCAGGGGTGATGCTGAGAAACTAGTCCATGCATTTGTTACTTCAAGGCTGGACTATTGTAATTCTTTACTATCAGGAAGTCCACAAACTGTAGTTAAAAGCCTTCAGCTGATCCAAAATGCTGCAGCCAGAGTTCTGATGAAAATTAAAAAGAGAGATCACATCTCTCCTATCCTGGCTTCTCTTCATTGGCTTCCTGTTAAATCAAGAATAGAATTTAAAATCCTTCTTCTCACATATAAAGCCTTAAATGGCCAAGCTCCATCTTATATCAGAGATCTGATTGTTCCTTATGTTCCTAACAGAGTACTTCGCTCTCAATCTGCAGGTTTACTTGTGGTTCCTAGAATTTCTAAAAGTAGAATGGGAGGCAGATCTTTTAGTTATCAGGCTCCTCTCCTGTGGAACCAACTACCAGTTTTAGTCCGTGAGGCAGACACCCTGTCTACTTTTAAGGCTAGACTTAAAACGTACCTTTTAGATAAAGCTTATAGTTAGGGTGGCTCAGGTTATCCTGAGCTATCTCTATAGTTATGCTGCTATAGGCTTAGACTTCTGGAGGACATAGGGACCCCTATTTCATCATTCTGATTCATTCTCTCTCTATTCTCCCACTCTGCAGAATCTGTTAGTTCAATCTCTAACGTTCTGCTCTCTCTGCTTTTCCTCAGAGTAGCTTTGCCTCATCTGTTCCTGTTTGGCTGTGACGTCATCCTGGAAAGAAACATCAGCTGTGCTGCTTCCATCAGCACCCTTGTTTATAGATGTTGGCCTGGCCTGTTTTCCAGTGTGGTCCTGTGACTGGGTGGATTGGCTCTCTTCGTCCTCTGGCATGGGAGCTGGCTCGGAGCTCGTCTGCCTGGCTGTGTGTTTCCTGGACGGGGCCGCCTTTTACAGCTGCTTTTTGTGTCTCTGCTTCCGTCTCCTTGAACCCCAGTCGGCCTCGGCAGATGGCCCCTCACACTGAGCCTGGTTCTGCTGGAGGTTTCTTCCTGTTAAAAGGGAGTTTTTCCTCTCCACTGTCGCTACAAGCATGCTTAGTGTGAGGGATTGTATTTGAGTCAATGAGTCAATTGGACCTGCCGCCTGCCCGCCAGGCCTCTTTCCCTAACCTTTCTCTCTCTCGTCCTTGTCTAATAACCCCCATCCCACAGCAATCACTTGGACTCTATAAATACAAAATGTATATATTTCCAACCGATAAAATCTCACTATAAAAATAAATGACTACAGTTATTTCGTCTGTTTAAGAGTTTAATAAAACGTGACGATTATGTGGAACAAATAATAGGTAAATTGATGTCTTCTACATAATATCTATGTCCTACACAGACTAATAAAATATCATTTATAAAATGATCTATGTAAACTGCAGTCTGACCATTAGATGTTGCTGGAAATTAAACTCAGCAAATTTAAGTGGTTAATTATGGTAAAACACTTAAATTAAGAGCTAGAAGTCGGTCAAACTTGACAGTCAAATGGCAACAAGATGATTCCTGGAAGATCCTTGGTATGTGTAGAATTCCTATCAACAGGAAGCTGGGAGATAGAAAGTGGTTTTATACAGTTTAAACACAATAAAGTGAAAGGGAGTTCGATCTTATTGTCAGCAGACATAGTGGGTACACCAGTATGAGTCACAATAATGGGAATATTACCTGTTTACTGTATGCATCATGCACAGACAGGCCATGATAGAACAATCACTGTGAGCATCTTATGGTAATATGGAGAAGAAACCCATTTGTTTCTGATGGCTTTATTTTATGATAGGTTATTTACATTAAACTATGCTTTTTTAATTACCTGTTGAATTATTTTTAAAATAGCAGGCTCAAGTTTAGTTTATTATGCCAATTAGAAGTATCTCATCTGACTGTATGGACTCTTTAACTTTGCAGCTCTATCCCTTCCTCAGCAAGCATGTGGTCACATTGGACTATTGCACAAAGCTGTTATCTCAACAGCAATCCCTCATACAGAACATGAATGTGCCAACAGGGGAAAATGACTCCTTTTTAACAGGAAGAAACCTCCATTATTACTATTTGGTTTGTAGGTGAATAATTAAACTTAAAAAAGTATTTGCAAACATATATACTGAATAACAGTATAGTATATATTGTTGAGGACCCAAATGCAGAAGCAGCAGGCAGAGATGGTTTCTTGCTGATTTAATTATTATGTAGATGGTAACAGAAAGTTAAATCCAGAAATAACAGGGAGGGATCTCAGGAATCAAAGCAATGACCCACTGGGGAGAAACATACATGAAGGATAATGAGAATCCAGCAATGAGGAATTGCAGAGGTGGAGACAGAACAATTAATGGAGTAATCAGCTAAGTGGGAGCAGGTGTGGACAGAAGCAGCAAGAAGAGAGCTAAGGGAAAATGAGAGGAGCACTAGGGGGCAACAAAGAGTAACAAGGGAAATATAATAGGGCTGCAAAGAACTTATATGACACAAAAGAGACAATAAACTAATGACTAAGAAACATAGAATGAGCAAAAGAGAAAAGCAGAGGATGGGGAAATGACAGGAGAAATTTAGATAACTAATCTGCATTGGGACAGTTTAATTTAAAGATAAAAGAAAACCATAAATATAAAAAACTACAGCACAGATTAATAACAGGAATACTGAAAAGAGAATTACTAATAACAAAAATCAAACCAAAACTGAAACCCCTAAATGAAAACTTTTTTAAAAAATGTCCAGAGAAGCAGGATGACACATACAATTAAAGCACCGAACAGCTACTCTAGTGCCTCCTCCTGCTAACTCCACAAGTATACTTTAAATGTTTCTCTGTAATATGGATTTCTGGTGTATTTAAGAGTTATAACTGGGATCAACATTAAAGGTGAAGCGGTATTGTTTCAGGGTAAGGAGATATGACAGATGTAGTTTGGTTTGCTGGAAAAACTCTCCATGTTTCTCAGAGCAAAAGTCACTGTGTGGTTGTTATTGTCCTTAAGTTGATAACTGGCAACATCATTACATATCTCTGTAAAAAAAAAATAAGCAATTCACCCACACATTAAACATGAACAAATGTCATTGTCATAGTGTGAATGGGATGAATTTTTCAACATACAGCTAAAAAATATCATTAAATAAACTTTGCGAAAAAGGAAAGTCTTCTTATTCTTATTAATAATTTCCATGCCACAGAATAAACAATCTTTATTCCTCTTTATATGGCGCCATATTTGTGAGTAAAAAGAACTTGTAAATTATGCATGTTAGCTTTTTCTATAAAAAAATGTGTTAGATTCTTTTTGACACTTACAAAGCAGTGATTTAAAACTTTTCTCTTTCTGCCTTATATATCATCCTCAGGTCTCCAATCCCTCTTGAAGAACACAGGCTTAAAGATAAAAGTTACATGTTTAACACCCATTTGAAGGTTTATCAAAATATTTTTTTAAACAGCATTCCTAACCTTGAGGTTATGAATCAATTGAGGCACACAAAAAAACACAGTTTACATGTATTTCATTTCATGCTTATCTATACTTTCATCAAATACCATCAAGCCTCATCCTGTAGGCTCATACCTCTGAAAGCTGACGACTGAACTTAATTCCTGATTTATTTTTGACAGGCATGATGATAGCATCTGGAATCAAAGTAGAAATGAAGTTTCTTAAACATGGTGCATAATAACCTATTAACATCTGGTTTAAACAGTTAAGTAAATGGTGATGTTTTTGTCCCCCTGAACATCCTACTAGTGAAGGATAAAGAGGAAACAAGGAAGAAGAACTTTGTAAAAAGAGGTAATAAATATGTTTTTTTAAAGGAAAGATAAGTAAGAAAACTGGAACTAAAATGAACAGAAAGAGGTATTAAGACAATCATTTGATTGCAAACAATCAAGAAAGATGCATTAGGAGCAGTATACATGTATACCTAAAACTAATCAGACTTATAATAAGTTATCACACCAGTATATTTATATGAATAACAACAACAAAGAATATATAAAAACACGTTATAAAAAAAAAACATAATTTCATATAAAGGTTTAACTTTTGTACATAAATCTTGCGCTTCTGTGGCTTTGTGAAGGCAAATCTGTGTTTTACATGGTCCAATATTGTGTCACAAACCTAAAAAAAATAATGCAACAGTTTAATAATGGAAAAGCTATTAGTCAGCCTTAGATTTTCTTAATATATAAAAACTATTTATTTTCTGAGAATGTATTTAAGAGCAACTATGGAAATTGACAAACATCTAGAAAAAGTACACTATATTATATTATTTTCCATGTGAATCCCAGATTGTTTAATCATCTTTGTCTTTTCTAAAAAGTGTTTTAAATTATTCCTACCTGTCTTTATCCATGCTGGGTCACATCCTGATGTTTGAAAAAGGAGGCAGGCAGTAAAGGCAGCAGAATAAAGCATTAGCCTCACTGCATGCAGCTAGCCAAGCCTTGTAGCTAAACCAGGTCCTGCAAAAAGACAGAGTATACCGTCTCCATCTCTCTTTGGACTGCTGATTAATTTTGATGTTCGGCTGATCAGGTCCAAATGATTTCACCTCCAGCTTCTCTTGGTAAGCTTACTTTGAGTGACTTCACTTCCACAACTGGACCTGTCAATCATCCGCACTATAACTGTGATGACAGTTTCTGTCACCTCAGGGTGTAGCTCTGGTGCGATCTGAGTTCTCCTATACTTCTGTATTGCAGAGGATTTCCTGCATATGTCCAACTTTTAACGAGAGTCTATCACCAAAGATTTTTGCACCCTAGGGTGGAAATACGTCACCAATCCGACGAAAAAGAAAAAATTGCTTCACTCATGATTAAAGACTAAACTTTTATCTTGCACATCTAAAAAATATATATCAATATATTTCTAAATATTTAAATTTTAATTCATCCTAGCGCCATCTATTGGCCAGATGCCACTGATGAGGAGGATAAATGGGTTTCCTTCAAATTGACATAAGGTCTACACGCACATCTTTCAGACCCAGAATCTGGTTGACTTGTAATTGTCTGCTTTTAAAGTCAGAAATGTAAGTAACAGAACCTCTCAAAATTGCTTAGTCTTTTACTTTTGCAAAATGTATTTCAGTTATAAGATAAAGAACCTTTTTAAGTTATTATTCCCACTTTCTGTGTGAGTTGATTTAATCCACTACATTTTACTGTATATAAAATGGATTTGCGTTTTGAAATATCTTAGAAAGACATTTTTTGCGAACATGCATCATTTAAAAAGATTGACTGGAATCCAACTAAAGAAGAGTAAACGTTCATGTTTCTTAAAAAGATACAATTTCTCAATAGAATTTTTTTTTTTTTTTTATCCAAACAATGTTTTTTTCTGCAAATATGTAATTATAGAGTAGGGGCTACTGAAATCTCAGAGCATACAAGGTTACCATATGTAACAGGAGTAAATGTTTCCCTCTATTAAGAGACCAAGATGAAATGTTAACTTTATAAATCCTCCAAACAGAAACACTTCAAACATCAGCCTTCTCCCTGAGACTAATCATCGCACCAACCTCATCTCCGAAGCTGTTTCTCTTTCCCTTCTGCTGAGAATTTCCAAGATTCATCACTTCCTCTTATCACAAGCAAGCAAGCAGAACGTTCTGGATTTATCTACTGATACCCACCTGTGACATTTTAGCCCACACAGCAACACACCGGAGCTAAGCAGACGTGCATTTACCGTGATCAGAAAATTCAGGAGAGAAAGATGACGTCTTTCCCTGGACTGTGTTTTGAGTAATCACGACCATTTGCAGATCTTGCTTTGAGTTTTGTCTCTAGAGCGTGACTTATGACGCCCAAATAATCTGCAGAAAAATGCAGCCAGAAGCAAGCTGCAACTAAGATGAATTGGATTTTTTTTTATGTGAAACACCGACGGTATTACATTTCTAGAACTACTGGTGGTATATTTAAAACAGAATAAATTTTCATGGAGGGGAGTTTGAAAAGCCAGCATCTGGTAACCATTAGAGATAACACGCCTTCAGGCAGCTTACCCTGCTTTTAAAGGATCACTGCTTGATTGGCCCAGATCTCAATCTGGAGTAAGGTACAATCAGTCCTTCCCTGCCCAACACTAAGAAAACCTCCTTCTGTTTGTTCTGCAATAGTTTATTGCTCAAGTATTCTTACCCTTTTAAACTTTATTTGCACATTTCATTGCATTCTACTAACAACACTTATTTGCTCCAGGCTAATAAAAGGGACCAATAAGGAAGTGCAAAAATGTGAAGAAGGAAAAGGATTTAGTTTCATACACATCGTTTTTTTCCTTCAAAATTAATCGCAAAAGTCTGACATGTTTTTGTAAACAGGATATAGTGCAACCAACTGCCATCAGACTAATAACAAATTAGTCAACAGAGTCAATTCATATGATAATAAAACCCAGACTGTTCTGTCAAGGCCTGGTTTTTTAAGAGGATAATCTTCTAAATTTATATATTTTTTCTTTGTAGTCATTACAACCGCTGAAAATCTGGGTCCAATTCATTCGCCAACATGCAAATCACTTGGCGACTTGGGGTTAATCACCTTGCCCAGGGGCATGAGGAAGCTGGAACCAAACTCATAACTTTTGGTCTGCAACATGACTACTCTTCCCACTACGCCACAGTCATTAGAGAAAAGCTTTCAAAACCTCTGTTGGAGCAAAGCCCGTGTCCCAACAGCAAACCAACTCATAATGGGGATCTTGGAACCGGACCCAACTGGAGATAAGGCTGTAGGATTAGGCTGGGATGAGAAAAATGCTTTATAATGAAAGAGGAAAAAAATACAGCATGAGATGATCTGAACAGGACGTGGAGGAAGAGCAAAAATAGGCTTGGCAGCAGAAGAGAAGCGTAAGAATCCAGGGCTCAGCAAAGACAAACCAAGAAGCAAGTAAGCAAGTAAAACAGGTGAGATGCAGGAGCTTGATTGAAAGGTACGGGTGGACTGAATGAGTCTAAACTGAAATGATCATGGACAAACAGGAAAAAGAGAAGGACACGGAGGATAAAAAAATGCATAAATAATGTCATAAAAATCCAAAGGGAATCTAACAAAGAACTATAACTTTAGAGAAAAGTAGAAAGCTAAAGAATACACTTAAAAGAAAAAATCCCAAACATATTGAACACAACGAACCCAACTGATGAAGGAAAGACCTGAACATACATACAGATTGTGACACATTAAAAAACAAGTTCAACCAACAGGACGACGACGGACATGATTATTTAGAGAATCAGCCTGTAGGCCCACAGTAACCCAGGAAAAGCTGAATAGATCCACACCTCAGGTGGCAGAACTAAAATCTGGAGTAGGGCATCTTACAAACCTAGCCTTGAAAGAAAAGTGGTATTTAAAGACTTTTGTAGAAAGAGAGCAATCAGATATCCCATTTGCAGTCTGCTACAAGCCGTGACATTCAACTGAATTAAAAACTTTGTGGGCATGAAATATGGTGATGGCAGCATCATGCTGTGGGCGACAGGTTTCTAAATGTAGGATTCTAAACAAAGAGACTTTCCTTGCAGCATAGAGTTTTTTGGGTTTTTTTATAATTTGTCAGCATCTGTATCTTCAGCACTGTCTGCTGGTGAGCAAAAAAACTATTTTCCACTCTGGTGGAAAATAAAGATTTATTCTATTCTATTCTATTCTATTCTAATACCTGAATGCAAATGTACAATATCGCCCTTATAGATGTTCACCAGTTCAAAAATAAGAAAATAAAATAAAAATTCATAATCATGTAATACTTGCGTTTGTCTATCACATTCAATTCTACTAAAAACTTGAAGTTTGAGGTTATATTATGATGCAAAAAGGTTTAACTTGTATGCAGTGGCGGCTGGTGGAGTTTTCTCTATGGGGGGCTATAAAATCATAATAGACGTACACCAAAAAAACAATCAAACGTATATTAGGTTATCACACCAGTATATTTATATGAATGTAAACAACATAAAAAGACATTATAACAACACTTTAGAAAAACAAAAACAAAATTTTATCTACAGGTTTACTTTTTGTACATAAATGTTGCCCTTTTGTGGCTTTGTGAAGGCAAATCTGTCCAATGGAGAATTCATATAACAACTTTATTTTTTCTGAGAATGTGCAAAATTAACAAAGTCTAGAAAAATGACACTATATTATATTATTTTCCATGTGAATTCCAGATTGTACATTGTTATTTGCCTTTTCTAAAAAGTGCTTTAAATCAGTTCTACTTGTCTTATTCAGGATCTGACCCAGCATGGAATAAAAAAAAAGGAGGCAGTCAGTCAAGGCAGTTGAATAAAGCGTTAGCCTCGCTGCATGCAGTTAGCCAAGCCTTGTAGCTAAACCAGGTCCTGGAAAAAGACCGAGTGTACCATCTCCACCTGTCTTTGGACTGCTGATTAATTTTGATGTTCGTCTGATCAGGTCCAAAACGGTTTCACCTCCATCTTCTATTGGTAAGTTTGCTTTAACGTATTTCACTTCTACGACTCAACCTATCAATTAGCCACACTTCAACTGTGGCATTAGTTCCTTTCAGCTCAGGGAGATCTTGGGGTGCAGGAGCGCTGCACCTTAAGCTCCCCTGTCCTTTTATATTGCAGAGGAGCTACAGTGCATGCACAGCTTTTAACGAGAGTCAATGGCCAAAGATTTTTGCACCCTAGGACGGAAAACATCACCAATCCGAAGATGACCGAAACAGTTTTCCTCATCATTAAAAATTTAATATTTATCTTGGTCAATCTAATTTTCATTTTATAATTAAATATGTATTTTTCATGTCTTAATCAAGTTCATTGGGTGGCCCTAGCGCCCTCTATTGAGCAGCCGCCACTGTTTGTACAGTATGTATACATTTACAGAACACTTGCATGTAAGAGAAGTGTGTAACTTTTAGAAATTAGCACTTTACAGGATTAGCTGGTGAGGACATTTAAACCTTGGCTTCAGCTTCTACTGCAGCAAAGATTGCTTGCAACTGATAACAAAAATATAAAGGAAATCAGGATGTTCCTTCATGTTCCAGAGTTAATAGGGGGGGATTTCCACTCAACTTTTACTATTAATATCTGAAGACGCAAAAGAAAGCTTATGTCCTTTAAAATGCTGGATGAGATTAAATAAGGCTCTACCAAAATGGGATGCTCTGCTAAGGTATTGCTTAAGTGAGAGAAATGAGAAAAAAAAAGTTCAGAGGAAGAAAATAAATTCTGCCTGCATAACTTTGACCATCTCCGTACCCAAACTGGCCAACTATCACTAATTTCAGAGAAGCAGCATTCCAGTTTACACAACTTAAAAGGCTCCAGAGTCCCTTACTGAGGCATAAATCCGAGTGGAACTAGACCTTGGTAATTGTCCAAATCTCTGGTGAGACCACAGCTTTCCATAAATCATAACATGGTTGAGGTTTGAGGTCCGCAGTGATATTCTTGTAAACAGCTTATTGCTTGTTAGTGCTCTGGACACATAGCAGGGGAGATTCACAGAGCAGCAAACAGTATAAGGACAATTAGCCAAACACAAACACACACAATGGAAAATAATCCTGCAGAGGAATCCGGACTATTAAATGCCTTCCTTTGTGCTTTATCTCCTCCGTAATTACACATTTGTAGTTTCCACTCTTAGAAAAGTCCCAACCCCATCATTTTCATTGCCAGCACGCTCAGCACTAAGCAGACAGACAATCAACACGTCCTGTCTGGCATAATAGCTCTTTGTGCTCCCACGCCCCAAAGCTGGAAACCCATTTAGGAACGCCACTTGCAAAGTTTTCAAACCTACGCCCACTTCAAGTGACCCGAGTCCGGCTCTGCCACCCGAGGCTCAGGCTAAAGTCTCCCACACTCATTCATACTGGCTGACAGATTGGGTTCTGGAGGCGGGGAGTGGTTAAATTCAGAAGAGATGGATGATGGAGAGGAAAAAAGGCACCAAAACACAAGCCTGTCTTTGATTTTCCCTAAAAAGTGAAAGAATCGTAAATCAACTCAACGTGTCCCTGGAGCCAAATCAAGACTGGGATTAAGACACACACAGAAACACACACCTTACACACACACACACACACACACACACACAGACCCTACGCACTGATGAATGTTCAATTCCTAATACTTTCTAGTGGTAAACATGTTATTAAAACTTATTTAAGCTTCCTCCACATATGCAAATGTTCATTTTTAGACATTGGAGTAGCGTGTGAACATGACAGTATGCAGGTGGTGTCTTGTTATTGCTGTGATGTACTGTTTTTCACTTCCACTAATACTTTGACATTTTATCTTTGCTAATGGAAGATCTCCCTAATCTTTAGTTTTGCCATTAAATTTCTAACACATTTATAGATAAAATATCCTAACTTGATCCTCTGTAGTGGCTGTTCATAGCTTAAAGATTTAAGATATGTAGGGTTCTTAATAGAGTCTAAAAAAGCAACCGAGAGCTCATTCTGGACTGGATCACGGTACCGCATCTGTAAATAAATCACATTTGGCTGCTGATTCAGCTCTTCTCTGGCTATATTAACATTCCACACAGTAAGTTAAGGACAGTGGCTTTAGATGTTTAGATATTTTTCACTATAGAGCAGAGGAGCTGTGCATCTTCCAATGGCTCCATGTCTGGTTTGCACTGACAGTTGAGACATCCCAGACATGAGCTTGTTTTATTTAAGGCTCAGTAATTCAATTTGTAAGTGACACTTTGTTTAACGATTTTTGTTTCACTAGTGGCTTTTATTTGCAGTAATCAGACAGGAAATGGGAAGAGAGAGTAGGGAAGGCATGCAGGCAAAAGGCCCCAATGTGTGGACTCAAACGCCACACAGCTGCTTTAGGGATTAGTAGTCCCCATATATAGGGCGCTCGCTTTACCTCTAGACAATGCACTACCCTGTTAATGACGCATTTGTCACGGAGAGCGGGTTTTTTTGCGGGAATTTGGGAGCAGCATGTTTAGGAGAATTTGATATTGCAAAAGATTAAATTTACAGAAAGACAGAAAAAGATCAGGATATGGAGCAAGAGCTGGGAAACCAGGCAGAATGATGAAAGGATCCAGAGGCAAAAGAGGAGAACCTCTGAACTTACATACTGAAGCATTGGTGGAGAATGACAAATGAAGCAAAGGTGTAAATTTAAGGGATATATGTATCCGTGGAGAGAAATAAACATAGAGCAGCTGAGGTTGGAAGACTAATTAAAAGAGGAAGTGGAACTAAAACACATAAAGAATTCTTTTAAAGGGGGGAGATAAACACTCAACCAATCAAAATCAATCCAAATGCAAAAAGAGAAAAAGAAACAAAACCAAATAAATAAAACATGGAAAATATAAACTAATAAACACACAAACATACCAGAAACCTAAAGGCTAACGCCAAAGGATCATAAAAGTTTCAGAAAATAAGTTTTAAATGTTAAGAAATTTTATCTTATGAACAACAGAAACTCTCTTTAGAAACCTTTGCAAAGAGGTGTTCCTTTCACCTTTTCTGTTTGATTCAAATTGCATTTCTCATTTTTTGCTCTTTAGTGCCCCAGAAGTCCAGTCAGGATATTTGGATATCTTCCACCCTTCTCTCTTGTCTGGACATTTCCATATTTCGCCACAAAAAGTTTAATAATTCCAGAAATTACATTCCAATTGGCATTTAACAGAGATTGTGGCTAAAAAAGTTTGGACTTTACCACAAAGCATCTTAGAGTTTGGCAGATTCAGCAGCAGAGGAGTAAATGGCGTTAATAACTGGGTCTGGCCTCCTTTAGGGTGGTTGTTAAAGACTGGAAGTTGAAAAAAGGGGAAAAGAATACAGCCGCTAAACTGCATTCATTTAAAAACAGCAGGCATATTTTTCTTTTGCAGACTTCTTTATGTCTTTAACCATTTTGGCTCTGAAAATGAAAATGTCATAAATGACCAAAATGCAGACTGATGCTCAGGAGCAACATGGTGAGTTTTTAAAGATTAAATTAAAATCCTTAATATAGATGAAACCGTGACAGACAAGGAAATATAGATATAAATTAAGGTCTCAATAAATAATAGAAAATGACTGAGACCTTTAGTAGAGGGAAAAACAGGTGCAAACAGTAGAACAGTTAAGGAAAGAACCGTTGCATAGAATTAACTAATTAACAGCAGACTCAGGCTGAGGAAGAAATAGTAAAACATGGAGAAACGCTGAAGGGAATAGAATTGGAGAATTAATGCAACAATCCAGAAATAATACATAGAGAAAATAAAGACAAAACCATTTAAAAACTGAAAGAAAAAAGCAAGGCAAAGACTAATAACAGCAAATCCTAGAAAATATCAATAAATCAAACTAAGCAAAGCTCTGACACCAACAGTAGCCAAATTAATAACAGGGTTAGAGGTGCAAAGGTTCATTTTATGTCTTGACAAACAAATACCAAAAAACAGTTGATCATAATAAAAAAAGGTTGTATACACCAATGCCTGATAGTCATGGGAGTAAGTTTGCATAGGGACCATAGGGGCATGTCCCTACCAAAATTTTGAACCGACCTACCTGTCCCTACCAACAATTAGATGTGAATAAAATGTTTATAATTTACAATATAAAATTGTCCTTTTTGAGGCTAAATGGAATTTTAACACTGGGTGCCATGAGCAGACATAACCAGACAGGGTGCCATCTGCTGGCTGTACAGCAGAACTATCAGAAAACCAGATGGTGGACATCGATGCAGCTAGATGATAGAATCCATCCGTCCTTAAATGCCTTATGGCATGGACATCATTTTGGAGGGGAATACAGGGGACATGTCATCAAGTACTAGGACCAAGCAGAAAGCAACGGCTTAAGCTGAAGGCTGCTTCCCTGAGTTTAGACTGCCACAAGCTTCTAATTGGCTCTCTACCTTTTCTTGGGCAATGGCTGTCTCCGCTTTGAACCCTGTGAAGCTCACCTTATAAACATCTGATGTGCTGTTTAGTCTGGTCTGTGGTTGGATGGCCACAGTGCTGAAGTTCCAAGCGCTACCCTAATTAGTACTGTAGCACCACAAGTCAATTTCTCCGCTCTCTGTTAGGTTTCGGATTTGTTAGATTGTGAGAAATCTAAGAGTGCCACCTGAACATCCGCAGGTCAGAGAGTATAGGCTGGGTGGTGCTGCACAGACTTTTAGAATGTTATCTACCTATGTGTGCGTTCTGGAGGAAATACCATACACGCACATACACACACACGCAATTTCCATTAAAGATGAAACCTAAATCTCTCTCCCAAAGTGCCTTCATCCTCTGACCAGAATCATAGCCCATAATCTGCCGCCTCAACCAGCAATCCTGTTTTTGAGAGACTCACCCCTCTTACAGAGATGTCCAAAACAGTCCAGGAGGTACTGGTTTTAAGAAACACGTAGGTCTGTCAAAGGCGACAGGTGGTCATCAAAGGGAATTTGCAGCTGTAAGGTGGCCATTTGTTCTTCCTATTGGGTTGCATAATCTAGAAGGGTTGTAATATCAGATGTATTAATTTACACTAATCTTTGAATACATGTCATGTGCATGCTTATATTTGACTGTGTGTGTGTTTGGTAATTAGGCACAGAGCCATGATGTCTAATAAATAAAATGGGACATGAGACATTTGTTTACAAATCAAACCAATAAATTCTTATTTGTCATGGAAAAAAACAATCTTACAAAGTAAAAACCCCCAAAAAACAACAACTAATTTTTAATTTCACAAAAAAAGAGAAAAGTAACAGCATAGCAAATCAAAACATTTAAGAGAAAATTGCGGACATATTCAAAAATTCTAATTTCTTAAAATACTTTAAATATGAAATTATTACATACCGTTCAATAAATTAAAAGTGTTTTTTAATTAAGAGTCCTTTCATTTGAATTTACTTTACTGGAGACATCCATGTTTGTCAAAGAACAGTACTGCAATCAACCATTTTGTGACGTCACGGTGGGTATCGGCTGTTGAGCAAGTCCCAACATTGTATCTGGTGTTTGTCACAACGCACTATTATCCAAGTCATCTTGAGAACATTCTTCTTCGAAATATTGGCTATGTATTACGTGTTTTTTCTGGCCAGAAGTGCGATGGCAAATTCTTGCCTGTTCCTGTGTTCACACTGCAGTTTGGACTCTACCTGTTACCTTGGATCTGTTCCCTGACTCCGGCCTGGATTTTCCTTTTGTACCTCTGCGTCTCTCTGATCTTCCGGTATGGAAATCTGCTTCTTCACCTGCTCTGTATTCTGCCTCTGGACTCTTCTGCGTCTGCTGGCTTCTGCTCGTTACTCTGCCTGCCTCACTTTTGGAACCCACCGCAAGCTGTGGTTAAGTCCTCCAACTGGTTCCCACTCCTTCCGCTGGACACAGACGTAACAACCAGATTAGTGACTCACATTCTCTTTGTTGTCCCCTGTCTGAGTGTTGGGTCACAAACCTAAGTGTCTATCTCTACAGGGAATCCAGCAAGCTGGTCCCAGCTGATTGGCGGCGGTATCCAGAAGCTGTCAATAAATCGTTTAACTTTTATTCTAAACCTTTCTGTCTACCTGAATTCTGGGTCCTATACTTTCTGACCCTTGACAAAACCCTGTATTCCGATGCATTTCAGTGGCTTTTTTTTTTGTTGCAAAGTGCTCAATCAGACTGGAGGAATGTATGCAGCATGTCTCAACCATGGCCATAATTTTAATATAAATGTGATTTCACTGTGATCATCCTGCCTTTATCTTCTGATTGGCTCTAACCAGCCTCCCTGCCTCAGCTGAAGAAAATCTCCCTACATGTCCTATAGTGAACAACTAACAAGATTTTTCTATTAACAGATCTCAGTGAAAAGCTAAAGGACATGTTATGTCTTAAAACAATGTTCTGCTTCAACTCTGACCAGAACTTTCCTTAACATGCTCTGCCGCTTTGTCCTCATGCCGCTGTTTGTTCTCTGATGATCTCTAACGAGGCTTTAAACTGGATTTATACAGAGATTATTTCACACACACAGGGCACTTTGTTGACTGATTAGGTGACTTTTACACTGTAATTATTTCCAGTGTTTTCTCCTGGAAACCGTGCCGTATGTCTCTATGGGCCGGATCTATCAAAGGTTTGCGTGTATTAAAACGTGAGCTATTTCACTGCGCACGCTAAAAATATTTACAAACTGATCTATCAACAGCGTGCTAAAAGCATTTGGTCTTTAAAACGTGCTAAATAGCGCCTCTGATCCATTTAGTACTTTTTCTGCAATGAATATGCAATATGGGGCGTTTACACGCTAAAGTGCGTCTTGTGGGAGGAGAACATGTAAATATATTAATTTAGCACTCGCAAAGTGATTTATCAAACTTGAACGCAATTTTGCTTACGGTATCTGACTCTATATTTAACACGTTTCAAAAGAAGGTGCAACTGGTCTGTATGCGTAATTGCGCACACATGGCAGCGGTTATTGTCGCAAGAAGGAGACATGGAAATAAAGCAAGGAGACGCAGAGAACGCATTTTTTCACTCCGTGTGAATATTTTTGCAATGAACGAGGAAACGATCATCAAAACATATAGTTTATCCAGCATTGCCATTTTGGAGCTGTTGGGGGAACTCCGAATGGATTTGGAGCCAGCCACAAGGAGGACCCACGCAACACCAGATATCACAAAACTCCTTGCAACATTGCACTTTTTTTTTTTGTTTTTTTTTACTGCAGCACATACCACCTTAGGGAATAAAGGTTGCCAATTTATATATATATATATATATATATA
The DNA here is from genome assembly GCA_030533445.1 of Cyprinodon diabolis. Lineage (NCBI taxonomy): Eukaryota > Metazoa > Chordata > Actinopteri > Cyprinodontiformes > Cyprinodontidae > Cyprinodon > Cyprinodon diabolis. The sequence continues at coordinate 12,310,286 of CM060062.1, forward strand.
TATATATATATATATATATATATATATATATATATATATATATATATATATATATATATATATATATATTTACTTATTTATTTTTTTTGTTGGGGGTCACTGTAAGATTTAAATTTCTTAATGCACTAGTTTGTACAGACTACAAACTACTTTGCCGCAAACCACAAAACGCGCAAAACCATCATTTAAATAGGGCGTCTCCAACAGTTTTGCACCTGCCACCAGTTACGCAATCACTCTTGTTAAATCACCCGCAAACCATGGTTCAGCCCCTCGCCCAAAATTCCAGTTTGCGAGCGCAAATTACTGCACGCAAAATTGGATCTTGATAAATCCGGCCCTATGTGTTCAACCTAGCGCTTGATGAAACTAACAGGGGAACTGGATTATGTTTTATAATGCAGACATCAGATTACAAGCTGCACACCGACCCCTGACATCAGTGTAAATGAGGCTTGACTCACCAGGGTGAGGCCACATTGCTCTACTTCTCTGTGTCCACACCTCATATGTACTGTGACCCCATCTGTCACTTCATCTATGCCTAAACGTCGCCGATTATAAAGTGAAGCACTAGCATCATGGCGTTTCATTCATCGGTGTTTGCCTGGCACTGACCTTTACCATTCAACATGGAGAGGCTCTCTCACTTTACATTGACCAAAAACATAAATCAACTGTGAGTTTTTTTCTCTGTCTGTCTGTGGTTTTACATCGTAAAAGTCTAAAGTAAAGTTTAAAGTTCATTTTGTTTTAATAGCAGTTACTTATATTTAGAACGTTGTTTTCTAATATACTAAATAGGGCCTTTGTGTGCATATCAACATGACCTATGCCCCGTTCAGGCTGTAATGCTCTGGAGGGTTCTTTAAAACACTAAAACAGCATCTTATCTGCAGCATTCCAGGCTTTTTTTTTTCCTACTGCCCACATGCACATTATATCTCACAGATAGCAGCATTTAACTGAAAACATCAGTTAATTTTTATCGTCCAAACTTTCCGCATGATATTCCTATTAGAATATGTAAAGCTAAATGCTGTGTTTATTATATTACTGCTCTTTATCGTGTTATTATGGAAATCAGGCATTGCTTCTCCAAGAGAGAGGCTGCTTTGTTACGTCTCCTTTTTTCCCACAATCCAAGCAGTCCTGAGTCACTGTTTGGAAAGAGGATATCTGTTTGTTTAGCTGGTTTCTTGGTCTGATGTTTGAAGCGAGGTCACTCTAAACATTAAATAAAATACATTTGTATTTATTGAATTTATAATACAATTGTTCCCAGACCTAGCGATGAAGACATGCCCCATCAGAACAGATCTGTACGGCACTTGAATCAAAATGGATTTCAGTTTACTGAATCACAATTGTGTGATCAGCTTGTTCTGGTTTTGATGCAATATATATATATATATATATATATATTTTTTTTTTTTTTTTATAGATATATATAAAAATATATACTTTTTATAGATATATTTAAGAAATGGCCAGATTTACAACTGATTGTTGTCCTATGGACAGAGTCTCCCACCTCAGCTGTAGATCTCTGCAGTTCATCCTGAGTGATCATGGGCCGTTTGGCCGCATCTCTGATCAGTCTTCTCCTCTTTTGAGCTGAAAATTTAGAGGGACGACTGATGCTCTGCCAGCTCAGCATATCCCCATCAGACGAGCATACCTATAGTCAATATTCATGTGCACAATGTCAGATTTGCATACGCGTATGCTAGTCCCATTTATCCCTTAGTTTTGTACGAGAAATACATTTTAAACTATCGCAGTGGGCGTTTATCCCTTTAGTCAAGTACAAAAAAACAATTTAAGTTCAGATCGCCATACGCTTCAAGAAACACTCAAAAGTAAGTAATTAAAATGTTTTTTTTGCTCATGACTAAAGGGATACATGTCCGAAGTTTAAAGTGTATTTTTCATACAAAACTAAAGGGATAAACAGGTATTGACTATGGGTTTGCTGATCTGACAGAACAGCTGGTCTTCATAGATTTGCAGTGGTCTGATACTCCTTCCATTTCAATATTATCGCTTACACAGTGCTCCTTGCGATGTTTAAAGCTTGGGAAATATTTTTGTGCTCAAATCCGGCTTTAAATTTCTCCACATCAGTATGTCGGACCTGCCTGGTGTGTTCCTTGTTCTTCATGATGCTCTCTGTGATTTAAACAGACCTCTGAGACTAGCACAGTGCAGGTGCATTTATAAGGAGACTTGATCACACACAGGTGCATTCTTTTTATCATCATAAGTCATTTAGTCCAACATTGGATCAGTCAGAGATCCTCACTGAACTTCTGGACAGAGTTTTCTGCACTAAAAGTAAATGAGCTGATTCATTTTGCACATCCTGCTCCTCAGTTTTTATTTGTTAAAAAAGTTTAAAATGTTTATGTTTGAAGCCTTAAATTTGGCAAAAGATTGAAAATTTCAAGGAGGCAGAATTCTTCTGCAAGGCGCTGTATGAATAGCTATGATTTTTATCTTTCATATATTATTTTGCTGAGGTTTCAATTTGTATAATATTTCACATTTGTCATATACTTCTATTGGGCAGCTGCAAACCTGCATGCTTGTAAAATGTTGACTGTGCAACATAAAACAACAAAAACAACCGGTCTGGGATATTAACGACACAAACCCTAGATGATCAGTGCAAAAAAAGATCAACAACTACAACCTGCAACCCAAGAATGTAAAAATAAGAGGTTATTTTCCCTAAGTACATTGACAGATCTCCAGCACTAATTTATATAGAACTTCAAAAAACAACATAACCAAAGCGCTACAGAAAGAGATACAAACACCAATAAATGCACTAAATATTAATTTTAAAAAAGCAAAAATAAAGTAGAAAAAAGACATTAACTCAACAATCACCAACCTACTGTATAGTGACTCTCTTTCTGCTGTTTAAAAGTCTGTTCTAAAGTCATACATGTTGAGTACATCATATTTTACAGCTGCAATTCATGCACGCTAACAAACAGAAAATTCTAATTGGGGGGCTTTTAATGTCGTGTGAGAAACAAGATAACCAAAAGCACAAAATCCACCAACTATGAAGAATGCCTGTTTTATGTTCCCAGTGCTTAACAGCGGCTATAAAACACCCAAACCCTGTTTCCTCTTTAAATGAGGGAGCCAGTGCCCACAAAGGAGACAAATACAAAAACCTTCTGAAAGTTATGACTTGCAACAAATCACAGCAGCGCCGTGCCGTAACTCTCCCATGCAGCTGTATGCAGAGTGGCCTCAGCCAAAGCGTTTCATTCAACCACAAATCAGAATTCAGTCTCCGTGCTCAAAGGAAAATAAGCTGGGGAAGCGTTTAGCTGCCCTATATAAGGTGATGTGCTGCTCAGTTTATGGGGATTTGCTGAAATATTCAACACTGGAACTTTTCCACATACTGTCACATAAAACTACACAAACTATGTTCACTTACATGGATTTACTGTGATGGACCAACACTAAGCATTGTGTTATAGTAAACTGGAAGGAGAAGGGGTGCATGGTTTTTCATTATTTTATTTTTCAATTTGCCTCTTACCCATGTTTCTGTAAATCAAACTTAATATAAATTTCAATAAATTTGTTAGAGATCATTGGAGAACAAAAGCATCATGAAGACTAAAGAACACAGAAGACAAGTTGGTGATGCTTGATTGAGGGTTTAAAGTAATAACCCACTTTTCAAACATCTCATAGAGATGTTGTTTTTCCAGTAGAGAAAAATGAAAAGCCAAAATGTCTGAGTAACTCTGGAAAAACTGCTCAGATCCACAGCTCAGGTAGAACAGTGACAGATCACCAAGCAGAGGCATATCCTGCAAATCTAGCCTGTAGGGGAGACCTGAAATAAGAGGCTAATGATAGAAATAGAAAGGCATTAACCATAGGAGGTACAGCCAATGTGTGGAAGAAGATGCTTTTATGAAATGAGACAGAAATTGAGATTTTTTTTTTCTTTGATAAAAAAATGTTTAAAACATTTATGGGAAGCAAAACTTATTCAAATTTGGAAACAAAGTCCAGTGGATTGTTTTAAATGTTTTTTTCTTGGAATAACTTTATGGTGGTGTCATCGGGCAATGAAGATGCATTTATTCTGCATGGTAGAATATTCAAATTATTATTTTATTAATAAATTATGGTGGAAATAAATATTTAGTTAAAAACAAAAGCTTAGTCATTTTGGCGTAAGCTTTACTGGTATTGACAGCAGACCAATTGTTCCTGTCAGTCTCCACCAGATTTGTACAGACTGGGTCTGAGATTTCAGCCCAGTCCTCCATACAGATTTCCTTCAGAGCAGTGATGTTTTGGGACTCCACAAAAGTCCTTGAGACCTTGAAATGCGTTTTATAGAGCCACTCCTTTGTTCCCCATTTAGATCCTTGTCATGCTGGAAGACCCATCTTCAATGCACTCACAGACGGAAGGAGAGCTTATCTTAAATTCTCAGAATGCATTGCTCTGTTAATTCTTCCCTTAACCCGGAGCAGTTGTCCGGTCCTCTTTGCAGAAAAAAGCTCCAAAGCTCCAAAATGAAAATGGAAGAATTAACATTGCTCTGTTAATTCTTCCATTTTCATTTTGATCATTCACACCAACCTGCCTATAGCAGCCCGGTGCAGGTCTACTGTTATTTTTTTTCCTGGTGTCCTTTTACAGCTCTTTTTTTTTGGGCATGGTTGAGTTTAGAGTCTGACTGTTTGAGACTGTGGACAGGTGTCTTTTTTACAGATGACAAGTTCAAACAGGTGTCATTATTTAAGGAGTACGGAACAGAAGAGCTTCATAAACAAGAAGCTACAAGGTCTATGAGAACCAGAAATCTTGATTGCATGACCAAAACAATTATTTCCCACAATAATTTTACAGATAAGATAAAATACTACAGTTTCATTGTCTGTTTTTTTTCTCATTTAGTTTCTCATACTTGAAGTAAATCTATGATGAAAACTAGAAACCTCTCATCTTTCTGAAGAGAACTTACACAATCAGTGGCTGACTAAAAACCTTTTTCCCCTCAGTAAATATAGGACAATACTGAACAGAACCCACTCAGTGGATGCGAAATATTAATAATGGAATAGATTTTTAACTTCCAGAAAATAAACAACGCTTAACATTTAAAACAGAGCAATTTTAATCAACTATGATGACAGCACTACTGCCTTGCAGCAAGAAGGTTCTGGGTTCAATTCTCGTCTTTCTGCATGGAGTTTGCATGTTCTCCCTAAGCATACGTGGGTTCTCTCCTCCTAACTGGCTTCTCTAAATTCTCCTTAGGTGTGAGTCTGTTAATGTGTGAATAGTTGTTTGTCCTGTTTGTCTCTGTGTTGCCCTGCGGTGAACTGACGACCTGTCCAGGGTGTACCCCGCCTCTCGCCCATAGACAGCCGGAGATAGGCACCGGCACCCCTTGTGACCCTGCTTGGGATGGGCATATGAAGATGGATAATAGATCCAGTCAAACTTGAATACCTCAATAAATCGGCAGCTGTATCTAAAAACTCCTGAAATTCTGCATCAGTTTCTTTCCATTGCTCAGCTTTGAATCAACTTCTCCCATAAAATCCTCATTAAAAAAAACATTAAAATCTGTAGATCTAACTTGACAAAATCTAAAGAGAAAAGTTTAAAAGTTACAAACATCTAATAAAGGGTAATCTTCAACAGCTTGATATGAAGCTATCTATAGGCGGACATAACTAAGATAGAACACACCTGTGTGCAGAGTAAAGGTTGCAGATAGCTGCTGCCTGTCAGAGACAATGGGGACACAAGTGTCAATAGACTTGTGAGACAAGGTTGTGTGAATACGCCTTTAGAGCGATCAATATGAGACCGGACAACACAGAGCACTCGGTTAAGTAAACATGCAGGAAGGGAGTTGGTCAAGCAGGCATTAGCAAGCTAATGGCTACTATAAGTCGTCCTCTTGTACTGAGAGCAGAGAGCGTCCATCATCACTAGTGTGTCCAAACAGAAGGTGTTCTCCATTGAAGAGAAACTGATTGTGCCCAGAAACGAAATATTTCTGCAGAATTAGAAGAACTTCAAGCGGAAATATGAAACCCTTGAAGATTTATTCTCATGACTATTTGAAGATTTTTGCTGTTTTATGAAGGACAACGTGTTGAGTGGTTGGAGGAAAGGAATAGAATTTATTTTAATAGGACAAACATGGGCAAATATGGAAATCATTAAACTCAGTGGAGAGCTTACCACAGTCTTTGAACTGGCCTGAATGCTCAAACAAATAGATGCATGTGTTCTTGAGCTCTTTTCATCACTATGTTAATTGAGTGAAAAACTGTTCTGCGTCAGCCACTGGATGTTTAAGTTAAAACATGGAAGCTTCAGAGTACATGGCGTGTAGTTTATGACCCACTTTTTGTTAAAAACTTTCAAAAGTTGCAGAGAATTTTTTTTTCCTATTTTAGCCATTCAATGGTTTGCTCTGCATTCTCATCTGAGGAAAAATGTCAAAACACCAACATGGAATGCAGCACGCTCAATGCCAAAAAGGACGCAAAAAAAACAAGCACTTATCATCTAAAAAAAAAACTAAATTTTCGGCATTCTTTTTGCATTCTGCTGAAAAGAGAACTTTAAAGAATGCTGTCTGCTGGCGATGAATCCAAGGAGCAAACAGCCTGGAACATGGGTTAGATTCAATGCAAGGTCAATACATGAGTTGTCTTTTTTCATAACACAAAATAAAAGAGACAAACAGCCAGTCAGGGAAGGGAAAACAGATGAAGAGAAGTGTTCCCGCTTTGCGTTTTACTGCCGTGTACCAGTCTGATCTGTTTCTTCTCACACTTGGAGCTGGGTGTCATTTAACATTCCACGTCCCGACCTGACAGGAAGCTATAAATCACTCCGTTTTTACGGTCGTACTTCTTTATGTCTACAGTGCAGGGATGATGACAAGACATAGAAAATGACCATGGCTCGGCCTTGACCCTGTCTCTATGCTGCTCTCTTAAGCTCTCATATTTCTTTGGGACCCATTGATCTAAGCCAGCAGATCTGTTAAACAAGAATAAAACTGTCAAATTTGAATTGGATTTTTTTCATGCTGAATAAATTAAATCCAAAATTTAGGATTTAAGCTCTGATCTGTTTACTGAAGGTTGATTTCAGAAAAGTTGCAAATAGAATCCTTTTTTTCAATGTATACAGGAGTCATAAGAAAAGATTTTATCAAAATAAAGCTGTGTAACTATTAAATCAATTGAGTTACTAGCTGTTAAAGAATATATTTAAATCAAAGTTACGATGCATTTCAAAATAATTTTCTGTTATTCTTATTTTGACTTTTTGAACAGTTTTATGTTTCAAACCTCAAAGTTTTACACAGGAATGTTATGAAATAGAGCAAATAGAGCCAAAACAAAGTAGTGCATACTGGTGAGTAGAGGGAATATGATTTTTTCATTTTTTGACAAATGAAAGCTGGAAAGTGTTGCATTTATTTGCATCCAGCCCCTTTAAGTCCTAACTTGTACTTGGATGCTTTAATAGTCTTTTAGGGAAGGCCTCCACAATCTGTAATTTTATAGATGGAAAAATATTACCATTTTTAGAATAAGGCTCCATATTATGAAATGGAAAGCATCTGTACATACACTATATTGCCAAAAGTATTTGCTCACCTGCCTTGACTCACATATGAGCTTAAGTGACATCCCGTTCCTAATCCATAGGGTTCAATATGACGTCGGTCCACCCTTTGCAGCTAGAACAGCTTCAACTCTTCTGGGAAGGCTGTCCACAAGGTTTAGGAGTGTGTTTATGGGAATTTTTGACCATTCTTCCAGAAGCGCATTTGTGAGGTCGCACACTGATGTTGGACGAGAAGGCCTGGCTCTCAGTCTCCGCTCTAATTCATCCCAAAGGTGTTCTATCGGGTTGAGGTCAGGACTCTGTGCAGGCCAGTCAAGTTCATCCACACCAGACTCTGTCATCCATGTCTTTATGGACCTTGCTTTGTGCACTGGTGCACAGTCATGTTGGAAGAGGAAGGGGCCAGCTCCAAACTGTTCCCACAAAGTTGGGAGCATGGAATTGTCCAAAATGTCTTGGTATGCTGAAGCATTCAGAGTTCCTTTCACTGGAACTAAGGGGCCAAGCCCAGCTCCTGAAAAACAACCCCACACCATAATCCCCCCTCCACCAAACTTTACACTTGGCACAATGCAGTCAGACAAGTACCGTTCTCCTGGCAACCGCCAAACCCAGACCCGTCCATCAGATTGCCAGATGGAGAAGCGCGATTCGTCACTCCAGAGAACGCGTCTCCACTGCTCTAGAGTCCAGTGGCGGCGTGCTTTACACCACCGCATCCGACGCTTTGCATTGCACTTGGTTATGTATGGCTTGGATGCAGCTGCTCGACCATGGAAACCCATTCCATGAAGCTCTCTGCGCACTGTTCTTGAGCTAATCTGAAGGCCACATGAAGTTTGGAGGTCTGTAGTGATTGACTCTGCAGAAAGTTGGCGACCTCTTCGCACTATGCGCTTCAGCATCCGCTGACCCCGCTCCGTCAGTTTACGTGGCCTACCACTTCGTGGCTGAGTTGCTGTCGTTCCCAAACACTTCCATTTTCTTATAATACAGCTGACAGTTGACTGTGGAATATTTAGGAGCGAGGAAATTTCACGACTGGATTTGTTGCACAGGTGGCATCCTATCACAGTTCCACGCTGGAATTCACTGAGCTCCTGAGAGCGACCCATTCTTTCACAAATGTTTGTAAAAACAGTCTGCATGCCTAGGTGCTTGAATTTATACACCTGTGGCCATGGAAGTGATTGGAACACCTGATTCCAATAATTTGGATGGGTGAGCAAATACTTTTGGCAATATAGTGTATCTATGTCTATGCACAGACTTTGACTGGACCATTCCGACATAAATTTGTGTCACGTTAAATCCCCAACTAGTTTGTCGAGCCTTGAATAATTGTTGTATGTTGAAATGTTCAAACAGCTATTGCTAATTGGCATGTCTATGCTGATTTTATATGATTTCATTCTGTGTTTTTTTTAAATGAATGAATGTAGCACCAGTGTTTGTCCCGGAGCCTTTGATCCTCCAACAAGAAGAGGCCGTACTTAGCTCCACATATGTCCCAATTTGTCTGGGTATGTGCCAAATGTTTCACCTTCGTCTCACTGTCTCGAAATTGAAAGAAAAGTCCCACATTTCACTGATTCAGATTAGTTAAGTTCTAATAATATATTCAAAAGCACGTTTCCTGAATGCACAGAAAGCAGAGCTATATATATTGCATAGCTGAAGGATTTTAAATGATGAAAAATGTTAACAAGGAACATAAAAGACAACAAAGACTGTGGAACGGTCTACAACTGGCAGATTGTCAGAAAGCTTTGTAAAGTTATTCTTTAATTTGATGCAAGGTGAGCCCGATTGGAAGCAACACTGTAAAAGTGAGTCCCCAAAGGAACTCACAGGTGAAAAAGCTTCTTCTGTCCAGCATTGTCACTCATAAGCATCCTTGTTGTCCCATACTTGTTTTGTTTTTTTACATCTAGCCCCCACCCCCTTTGCAGTTTCTCTGTCCACGCTGAAGAAAAGCATCCCCACTCCTGCAGATAGTGTGGATGAGGTGTCTCAGCTCTTTCGTCCAGTGCCTTGTATTTGGCCTGACTATCTTTTATGCCACTCTTAATAAAAGATCAGATTTGCAACGTGCAGGACTAATAAAAATGTGACTGTCTTGGTATCTTTGGCACAATTTTGAAATGATTCCCTTCTGTGTTGCTCCATAGTTTCTCCTCATTTTCTCATCCTCTGTCATGAGTAAGGATCTAATAATCCAGGTAGAATTTGAATAGCGTGATGATCCCTTTTTTATAGTTTCAAGACTCTCATTAAAGGCAACAAAACTGTGAATGAACAAATACAGAGGTATGCAGGAAACAAGAAAAAAAATTGTGTTTTAAAGTAACCACGTTTTGTCTTTGACTGAAATATTAACTTTGGAATCATCTCTATTTACCTCTAAAAAAACATTTCAGGTGGCTTCCTCAGGAAATTCAAAAGCATTAATCAAGGATAACTACCGAGCTTTGCTTCCAGTCATCATCTTTTTGCCCAGCCTGTCAGCCATGACAGCTTGTTATATATATTATTATTTTTAAGACTTTTATAAAACCATGTTGAGGCACATTGAATACAAAAGTGTGCAGCCAAGTGAATAGAAATATTTAAAAGACGAATACAATGTAGTTTGTTAGCACGGAAAAAGAAAGTTGTCCTGGACGGAGCTGAGACAGGACAAGAAATCAAGATACAGGTGAGGTTTGAAAGAGTCTAAGCTTACCCACAGGGAATAATGAACTATTTCATTTTAAACTCTTTCTGTTTAGAGTCGGTTAATGGATGGAGTGAAGGAGTTTATGCAGAAGCCTGGTGATGATGGAGACTGAGACAAGCCGATAGTCTCCCAAGGCGACACTTTAAAGGAACGCTGAAAATATTCAGGGGAAGAAGTTAGTTGAGTAGGATCTTATCAAAAACTGTCATAATATTAAACTTTTGGGGGTTGATTTCTAACAAAAAAGCCATTTTTAAAGAAAAAAAGGAGTAAAAATGGACGATTATAACTACAATTTGCTAAGGAAAGGAAACAAACACTGAACTACATTTTTCCTCTGATTATTAATTCATTCCACATGAAGGACAAAGCTAAAAATAATGAAAGATACTGCAGCACCAACCACCTCATGTTCCCAGTTAGAAGTCCAATTGCTGCTAAATTCCCACAAGCCTCTCTCAGGGGAATGTGTCCGTTTGGATTCAGCAACTTGGAAGGTTGAAGCCGGAAACCCTAATGATTCAAGCCACAGCCATAAAAATCCTCCAACCATAGAGCTGTTTGTCTGCGAGGATGAGTCTTTTCACAGCCACGGTGCTCATTTGCCTCGCTTCATTTGGGTCTAACAGAGAGTTGCTCTAAAATCAAAGAACAGATCCAGCTTTCAGACTCAGTTATATTTCACCTTTTTTTTCACTGATTATAAACTTTGCTTAACCTAATAGGAAACAGAAGGTGCCAAACTTGTCTCCAAAAACAACACTTCATGGGAATCAGTTTTAAGGAAAACCACACCACAAATCTACACTTTATGGAAGAAAGTCTTTAAGGATTTAGTGAGAGCGGGAAGAAGAAAGCTATTGTTGAAAGTCGTGTGTTTAGTTTGCCTCAGGTCCATCAGGGAACAAAGCAGACATTTAGAGGAGGATACTCATATTCAATAAAACACAATTTTAAAAATTTTTTAGCCTCTGTGCTAAAAACCCACAACACACACGTCCCTAAACTTCTTCTCCCTACCAATAAAGTGGTGGCAGTGTTATGCTGTGGGGATATTTTTGTTCTTTGGTGAAGCTGGAGTGAATGGTTGAAGGGGAGGGCTAAATACAAATGGAAGCTACATCGTTATTTGTAAAAAAAAAAAAAAAAAAAAAAAAAAAGAATTTTTTTTGCCATTTTCTGTCTACTTTACAAATATGTGTTACTTGGTGGATGTATGAACACTCATACAAAACGCTCAGTTTTTTTATATATATATATATTAGTACCTACTATTGAAGTTTTACAAGCAAAACAGGATGTCAAACATTCAAGGTTAAGAATTTATCACATCTTTAATTAAACCTGTATTAGAGGGGAGTTTAGGAGCAAAAAGTAAAGTAGTTGTTGCGTAGAAATCAGGAGCAGTTTGGCAACATTTGGTAGAACATCTTGTACTGCAGTTAAAGCGGCAAGTCTTTTGGATCATGTTTTAACCACTGAAGCTTCTGCTGATTCTTATTTACTCAACAGAAGAAGATCTGTCAGATTTGATGAAGGGGGGGGGCTTAAACAGCCATTTTGTGAAGAGCGAAATAAACAGGTGTCCTGTAAAATTAGGAAGAGTCAATCTGATTTTTCTTTATTATTTTTTCTACATCCTATGGTTTACAACCTGGTAAATAACTTATTTATATCAAAGGAAATCAGGTTTCTAGTTTTCTGGATGGAAGCTCCTTTCTCTCTGCAGTGTGTTCCTCTAACCCTTCCCTAAGTGGAAGCTGAGCTGTAAAGTCATTTACTGACATCTCCTGACAGATGGAAGAAATACAACCTCGTTGTGACGCACAGTCCAATAATATAAACTAATGAACTGAGAAACTGTGTGGATTATGTTGCAGATATTTGAGACATTACATTTTAAAAGATGTGGTAATAAGAGACAAAGAGAAAAAAAAGGTTTTCCCCTCTAAAGATTTCTTCTTTTGCTTTTTTTCCCCCAGACCTAGATCTTTCTGATTATCAAGCTTATCAAGCTTTGGTAAATATAAAATTCATTGGTTAATAGTTATTTATTTAGTTAATTTGGAGGGGGGATCCTAAAAAATCCTTAAGAAGAAGACCGCCCTGCCCTCAACAAGTAATCACTTTTTTGGGAAAGCCAAGTTCAATGCCAGGGGAATCCCAGATTACTAACTGACCAGAAAAAACTTCAATAAAATCACTTTAACAGATGCTGTTAGACAAGATAAAGTTGGGAACCCAAAAACGGCAACATAAAGCATACCGACCTAAAGCCTCGCCAGAAAGGAAAAAAAATCTTCCCTTAGCAAAAAGTAGTTTATTCAAGTATACTAAAAGTGCACTGATTTCATACTTAAAATCAGACAGTGCACCCCGAGTTTACTTATTCTAAACTATATTTCATATACTTAACAATAGTATAGTCAAGTGTACTTGACTATACTATTGTTTACTTTATTGTTTACTAAAGTATACTATATTTAAGTATACTTTAGTAAACTTAAAAATGTCCCAATTTAGTTCGAAGAAGTATTAATTTAGTAATACTTCAAGTACACTAAAAGTACATTGTTTGGTATACTTTCTAAACTTAAACTTATGCTTAAGTATTCTTAATAGAATTGACTTCAAGTATACTACTTTTTGCTAAGGGTTTGACACTTTTGCTCTAAAAACTGTGACATTCCTAAGGATTTAGGACCGAATTGAAGCACAGTGAAAGCCATTATTTACCAATGGTAATACATGGAACAAAAGGGAACCTTCCCACCAACCAGAATTACTCCAAGATCCAATCAGCAACCCATCCAGGTGGTCAGAAAAACCAAGAACCTCTGTGGCACTGCAGGACTCACTGGTCTCAAATGGACTTCCTGGAGCAAAGAAAAGACTGAACGAAGGGGACAAAAATTCTCATCCACTAATTGCAACAAATTATCTAGAATCTATCTAGAATTATCTTCCATAACGTATTTTGTGGAGTGACAAGCCAAAAGTGGAACTTATCAGGAGGCGTGCATGCTCTTACATCTGACCTAAAGTTGATCAATTGTAAAGTCGCCATATATGTTGGAACCATAAACGGTGCTGCCAGCAAGAGTACATCAGGGAGAAGTTAGGGATTTTAAGCTCAAGGACGTTTGGTTTAAACCGGAGGTCTTCAACAGGGGGTCCATGACCCCTAGGGGGGTCCAGAGAAATAATACATGGGGGTGTTTTGGTTGATAACTTTTTTTTATATATATATTTCCCCCTCTGCAATTTTTTCCTCTAATTGAAATGTCTTTAAATTTGCACTATCATGAATTCAACACGCTGTAGTAAACAGATAAATGGAGGCAGAAGATGTCTTTCAGTAATCAATGCACACATTCAGCCACACACAGGAGCTCTTTCAAGCTGGACACCGTTTCATTCACAACACCTGTCCCATCATTCAGGAATCAGAATCAGAAATACTTTAATAATCCCAATTACTTTCATTACATGACTCCATCTGTAATAGAGTGACTATAGGACCAATTTGATATAACACAATTTCATATAATATATATAATTAGGGGGTCCCCGCTCCATCTCTTCATCAGTTTGGGGTTCCTTGGCCTGGAAAATGTTGAAGACCCCTGATTTAAACAATCTAAAGTTCACTAGATGACCCACTTTTAAAAAGTTAAAAAGGAGAGAAAAAAGTGTAATAGTCCAAACTTAATTAAGTTATAAGGTTGCGTCATTACATTAACTGGCCATGCATTGTTTAAACTGTTAAAAATGGAAGACAAAAAAACCCCACTACTCTGCAAAGTGAGCTCCATTTATCACAAATACTTCATAGTACAATTTGCTTAAACTACATCTAAACTCGAGACGACAATTACTTTCTCATATAGGATCAGGTTGTTTTGGATATTCACTTACCATCAATCAATTACAACCTTATATTGTATTCGGTCTGTTTATTTCAGTCTGATATTTAAGACTGATGTTTTAAACATTTAGGTAAAACAAAAATAAGGAAAATGTCAGAGGTCTCTAGTGATTTTTTCAAGGCTGCATGGATCAGAAAGGATCAGTTGGAAATATGTGATTAAAGAAAAAGAAATCACAAAAAAAAAAAAAAAATGCAGAGCCATGGACCATTTAATGATCTTCAGAAGTAAGTTAAACAACCATTTATGTTACAGTTTAAAATGTCCTCATGGAGGAACAGCAAAATACACTCAAAATGAAGGTTGATCAAAAGACATTTTTCATATTAATAACTGTTTTAAGACTGTTTTTTTTTTTCTTTCATTTGTATATCAAAAATTATAAGTGCCTTCAACATTACCATGAGAGTTTTTCAGCTTGCAGTCATAGAAATATTTACACCACAAAACTGACAAGCATGGTTTTACTTTCAGCATCGGTTTCACTCTTCATCGCCCGTCTCTTTTAGACCACTTTGTTTTGTTGCACAAAACAAAAATAAAGACCCTGAATACAGACAACTGTAAAGTGTGTGTGTTGGGGGGTACACAGAGTCACATAATAGACACATGGGTATTTACAGCTTGGCTCACAGAGACAGACAGGTGGGAGGATGGGGGCAGATGATCAACACATCTATTAACTGGAGTCACATTCTTTGCCTTTATGATCCTACCTTACAATTTAAGATTTAAAAAGAACATGGCGTACTACAGGTGGCGCCATCTAGTGGCATAACAAATCTGGTATGCATTCTTCCGTATATAATCGGATGGATGGGTTTCAGACAGCAGGGGGCAGTACAGGACAAGGTGATTTTTAAAAGACAAATGCAACCTCTACAGTACAAAAAGTTCCTTCAAATGAATTTGCAGCCTGGTTGTTAAAAAGCACTGCAGTAATAGAATATCAACAAAAATAAAACATAAAGACATGAATCAATGTGCCATCTGAACAGCAAAATACAAATTTAAATATGAAAATAGGTTTAGGTCACATATCTTTTTTTTTAAAACACAGATGAGCATTTGCAACAGATATTTTGGCACAGCATCTTGTTTTTTTTTTATTGTTTTTTCTGCATATGTTCCCTCGGATTCACATTCGTCTCCCAACCAAAATAATAAACGATTAAAAAATAAATAAGAATGTGATAAGGACGAACAAAAAGCATACTTAAAGAAACAAGGAATTCACTTTCTGTCTTGTAAAATAATTTGCTTGGTCTCTCTATTTTTCAGTTTCAGTCTTTTTTATATATTTACATTATTTACAGTCACACAATTGTCCACGATAACTTCGAGATTCCAGAAGATGCAAACGAAAGGAAAATAATTAAATAAGTCTCTTTTTGTTTTTTTTACCGTCCCCTATTGAGGCATTGCGCGTAAAATGTACAACTCCACGGGTCCCATCATGAGTTCCTTGGGGCAGGGAACACGTTGAGATGGAAACTCGGGTTTGGAAATGTCACAGAAACTTGCAGAAAGTGTAGGAGGAAACCATCATGACTGATGAAGACCAGAATCGCCTCCATCAATCCGTTGGCAATAGCTTCCTTTGACTAATCACTAGAATAAATTCATAACATGTATCAATTTATGCACAAATATGTACAGAGTTCATAAAATCTTGTCAACATAGTGCAATGAAATCTCAAGTTTAAAAAAAGGAAACAAAAACATCACAATCACTTATGAGAGTAAAAAACGTCCCATCTGTAGGTCTGGATCCACAGCTTTATGAATGTCATGAATTACAAAAGGCTATGCAGAACAGCTCAAACATGAAAAAAGGAAAACTGCAATCCAAAATGATCATCAAAAATCACCGTTCAACCCTCTGCATCCTATTTAAAAAAGGTCTAGTTTTTGGAATTCATCATCACTGGGTGATTTAAGGACTTGGTGAAGTGAAGGAGGAAACAATTGTATTTTTTCTGTTCGTCTTTTTGTTGTTTGTTTTTTTTTTTTTTTTTTTTTTGAGTCAAACTCATACGGATGAAAAATGTCCAGTTTCCAAACTGGTTCAATCCAAAAGGGCTGGTGTTGGCATTGTTCAGAAAAAAATAAATAAAAAAGAAAATGGAGGTAATCAATTAAACAGAGGCTATAACAATCATGAGGTGAGGGGAAATGCTGGAGACGCTGTTGAGAAGGTCCGGAGCCAGGCGTGAAAGATGGCTTTCCGAGAATTCACACGGCGGGAATATTTGCACCACATAAGCTGCCTGTAGTTGACATGAAAACAGTGTGAGAAGGAAATCATCATGAACAACAGCGAGAAGAAAAGCTGCAGTTTAGAACAAACCTGGTTAGAGCCGGGGTTGGGTACATTAATGATGCCAGCTGCCTGTTTGGCTTGCAGGTAAGTAATGAAGCCACTTTTCAAAGCTTGGGTTTGACCAAGGACATCTTCTTGGTCTCGACCACAGGGTAGAGCCAGGAGCAAACAGTAGTCATTTTCCATCTGCCAGAAATAGGTTCAAAAAGACATTTTACAACAATTCTATAAATCTGAGGATCCATGTAATCTATTCAATGCTTAATGTTTCTGGCTCTCAGCTAAAATACCAAGGTACTCACAGTCATCCTACGTGCTACGCTGTCCAACTGGGAAGCCTCAAGCCTCATCCTCTGGACAATACGGAGAAGAGAACCTCCCTCCGGTGGTGGAAGGGAGCGCTGGGCCAGCATGGTGTTTCCAGACACAAAGTGTAACTGGACTGCAGCCTGGTCGTTTTTCAGCGCCAAGAGGCCTTGCCAAACTATAGGATATTTCTGGGGGGAAAAAAAAGATAAAACAGTGTTTAATTATTTCAATTAGAGCTTCTCCTTTGCTACAGATTTAAAATAATTTTTCATATGTGATAACTAGAGTTCCACCTTAAAGATCGAACTATCCAATGGGAAGTTTAAATCTTTCTCAAGATCTGTGAGTGCGCCATAAACAAGGCCTACCTGGTCTTTATTACAACTATGGAGTGGATTTTGTTCCATCAAATTTATCCAGAATTTACAAAATGAAAAATGTTAAAGTAACTTTTCCATTTTTTTAGATATTGTTTTTTTTGGGTGGGGGTGGGGGGGGACATTCCTCTGAAGTGAAGAGTACTGGCATCAGTCTATTGATCAATGTGTGTGTGTCAACAGCGGGCGTTGAAAAAATAAATAGAAGAAAAGAAAAAAAGAAAAAGAAAATATAAAATCCTTCAAAAAAAAGTATTAAAAAAAAAAAAAAAAAAATTTGAAAAAAATAAAATAAAAAATTCCAAGAAATTACTCCTTTTTTAAAGAAAGTGTTTTTCATATTCATTGCTGGTTTGCATTTTTTCAAGTTTTAATAATTTTTTTTTTTTTTTTTTTTTTTTTTTTTTAACTTCCACTTGCAAATTGTGTTCTTTACTTGTGACATAATGGCACAAAATTCACCTCATTAAAATTTACTTTCATGTTGTAGATTTTCATGTGGGAGCAAGACTCAAAGTTAGCTCTTTTCAGCTTCACTAGCTGTGCTTTCATTAAATATGCCGCAAACATAAGAAGTTCAGTTGAATGACGTGAAGAAGTTTGTTCACATGATAATAAACCATAAAAACATTCTGCATGACTGGATACAAATAGTGTCCCATAACAGTTTTGCAAAATACACCAATTTCAATAATCAGCCTCAACCTAGCTCAAAAAACATTTTGCACTAGCCTCTCCATTAAATAAAAAAAAAGCTCACATTCAGAATATGGCCATGTTTTAATGAAGAGACTTTAATTTTATAATTAGGCGTATTGTATTGCAATAGAAAATCTGCTGGTGAGGTAATTACGAAGGATGTTAGAGGAAACATTGAGATAATTAAAAGCGAATGCATTTTAGATTTTGTACATGTCTGCATTTCATTTAAGTTGTGGGTTAGAGTAAGAGGCTATAGCAAAGTTATTCAGTTTTATCCTTTAAAGAACTCAATCTGTGTTTGCAAAGGAAGATAAATGGTTTGGAAATTCCTAAACTAGGGTAAAGATACTGCCCTTTTAAAAATGCCAGCTGTGCTAACCATGCTAACCGCCAATGTTAATCATTTCAAGGCAGTATTGATGTCCTCCACATCCTAAAATTGAAAAAAAATAGATCTTGCTTCTTTCTCCTCTGTTCAAATATTAAAACTGATGACTGCTAAGACGGGTAGGGCAGATAGAATATGTTCATCCTGTTGTTATACCTTCTTATAGTACAGTTTTTAAATATACAGTCGTGGTTGAACAACATGCAACATACCGTTCCATTAAAGACTGCTAAATAAATACAAATTGAAACAAGCAATACAATATATATATTTAATAATATTTTTTCAGTTTGTGCCATTTGAATTACTAGTGTGAATGTATAATTTTCTTAACTGGGAGGGTATGTGAACTTTCAAGCACAACTGTATATGTTGATGGTTAATTTGTCTTACTTTTAACAGTTGAACCATGTCGATGGACCGATGTCCGGAATGTTCCAGCTTGGAATCATGTCGTAGCTGTTTTGGGCTTGATGAGGGCGCCGTTGGTGGTGGAGTAAGGAGGAAGGTGCAAGGGCCTTTCTGTAGCGACAGATCTGGCTTGTGAGAGAGACCCATAGGTGACATCAATGGGGACTGGTATGACGGAGAGACTGTCTCCCCTGATATTCGGGAAATGTGTGATAGTTCCGAAGAGGTAGTGTGACGAAGATGAGGGCTTTCAGGTGTGGAATCACTTCCTCCCCCATGTGGCTGACTTAATTTTCCTCTGGTTCCCAGCTCATGGTCCGTAGGGATCTGATTAGAAAAAAAAAATTAATCACGTTAAAGAAATCAGGGCACAATTTGGCGTCATCTGTAAAAAAACCTATTCTCACAATTGACAGTTGTTACCTGTGTAGATGAAATGCCTTGGTTAGCCAGATTGTGTCCTGGAAACTGGGATGGGAAGCCCCGCATGTCTCGATATACTGAAAAGTTGCTTCCTCCTGGATGCATTAGCTGAACTCCGTGAGGGTGAGAAGACATCAAAACAGGGCTAGATGCATGGACTCCTCTAATTCTACTTTCATTGGGGCTTAAATGCATTAGCTTCCCTTCTGGTGAGTTGAGAGGCTCTTTTGCAGAAAAGTCTATGCCCTTTACCAATATAGGACTTCTTGACGGTCCAGAGATGTTGCTTGAAGATGTTATTGCACTCTCTGAGTTGCGGGACTGCCTTGCTTCAACAGATGCCTGTTCTCCTAGTTGCTGGTGCATGAGTAAGCGCTGGTGAATTTCTCTGTACTGGTCCATGCGAATGCCTGGGTGAAGTCCTCTGTGTTCACTATGTGCCACCATTACATCTGACGGGAGATGGGAAACTGAGGATCTACTATGAGCTTGGTTAAAGTGTCTTGGCTCTTCTTCACATGCACTGTTTCCACCAGCTGACATTGATCTTTGAGGACTTGAATGAGACTGTAAAACCATATCTCGAATTATATTAGGCTTTGGAGTATTTGAGCTTTTTGTAGATCCTGGATGTGAAGAAGGCAAGCAGTCTCCTCGTCTTCCATAATTTATCCCAGACAAAGATGTGCTGTTCATTCTGGCTTCATGAGCTAATGACTGAGTTACACTATGAGGCTGGATTATGACGGATGACTGTTCTGAGTGGGAGTGATGCATGCTGGAAGGGTACGTGGACAGCGCTGGCATACCTTGACTGAAAACAACAGATGTCCCAATGGGAGAACTGCTGGATGGACAGGTTTTGACATAAGGTGACGGGGAATGACCAGCTGTTCGAGGAGAATGGGGTTCTTGCTTGAGGTGTAAACTAGACCGATCGTTTGTGTTGCCAGGACTAGGACTCATACGTGTTCCAGGGATAGATGGGTGGTGTGGACTCATGACAGGACTTAAGTTAGACTGCTGAACAGCTTTGCTAATTTCCATCTTTTTTGTTAATGTCTCTGTCACTAATCCTCTTTTGCCATGCTGCTGCTGTATTACAGCTTGATTGTACATCAAAACTTGAGAGGAGCTAACAGGCGGCTGGAACATCTTCACAACACCCGATGAAGTTGTATTGTAGGGCGTTTCAGATTTGTCACATACAACACCTTCTTGCTTGATACTTGAAATAACAGGTTGAGAACTGTAGGACTGATTGGTCAAAAGGACTCCCGTGTGCCCATAGCCAGCTGGAGTCGAAGGAGGTTTTGGGTTAGGTGACTGAGATGAAGTTATGATAGGGTCTTGCTTTAGCTGAGATTTGGGCACAGATTGTTGAAATTCCACATCACCAGGAGGAACCTGGCTAATTTTGGCTCTCATCCTGTGAGGTCCCTCTGTTTTTTGACCAGAATAACTCAGAACAACTACCCCTTCTGATGTGTTCACCCTCAAACCAGGACTAGAACCTGTATGGTAGGGAGTAGACTCAACAACAGAGCGCCCTCTAGAGACATCATCTGGTATTTCCACACTATGGCAGCGGTTGTTCTCATTGGAGTTTGATCTAATTTTTTGCTTGGGAATGGTCAGACCAATACTTCGATTACTTAGTGAAATTCGTGGCGTTTCTTCTGTATCATAAGGCATTGGAATTCTACTTATTACTGAGGTAGTCGGCGACATAATTGTATGAGGTTTCTTTTCCCCACAATTCTGTTGGGATTCTGTAAGTGGGGATGGCTTATGGTGCAATGACTTAGGTGGGATTAGTGGCCTTTCTTCAAGATGTAGCTGTCTTGAACCAAGTGCATCAGTGGGATTTTCGTTCTCGGACATCTTTGAATGATCAGACAGTGCAGATGTTACCATAGTGGTAGTCATAGCATTGCTGTTGGTTGCTGACACATATTTGGGTTCCATTAATATTTTTCTCAGAGTACTGGAACTAGGATCAATATCAGAGGCCTTGGTGTCAGGAGGCATTGGGGGGTTAGCTGCAGGGGTTCCAAGCACAGTTGATGGAGGTATTGTAGGAGTAACTACTGTTACATGACAGGAAGGATTAACAAAGATCCTGCTTTCTTCAGATCGTTGAGGCCAGTCAGGAGAAAGTGGCATTTTGGCCGGTCGTAACAACGGAACATTAAGCTGGGAAACTGTTGTGGAATTAGTAGGGCTGAAGGAAAGACTACTTGATTCTACCTTTTGGAGAGGCTTTTTAGAAGCAGCGCTGTTGTTTTTACCTAAATGAAAGGCAGATTCTTTGGGAACAGGTTGTTCCACTTCAGGCTGCTCTGCCTCTTTGGGGTTGTCTACTGTTATAGCACTTGTAACATCACGTCTACAAGTTGCAACAGCTGTTACCACAGAAGTCACTGAAGACACTCCAGCTGAAACAGTCACTGCTTTTGAGTCAGCAGTTTGTGGATCTTCTGGGATTGACTCAGGTAACTTTACTGGTGATGGTTCTGACTGAGAAACTTCATCAGCAGAGTCCCCCTTTTTGCTAGCTAAACCTTTACGACTTCTTGATTTCTTTGGCGTTCTGGCTCTGACTTTATTTGTCTTATTAGGTGGGTCAAGAAGAACCGGTTCATTAGCTGCCTTTAACTCTGTCATTAAAGCTTTTGGGCTTTGGGTTTGAGAGTCATCATCTAGGTCTCCAGCGAGGATATTATTAATGGCCATGTGTGTTTCTGGCTCCATGATGTCATTGGAGGAGGATGAGGTGGAGATCACAGATTCAGGGGTAGGAACAAGAGCAGAGTACGTAGGAGCAGCCGTGAAGCTATCTGCTTCTCCACATGTTTCTTCAGCCGTAATGGAATCAATAGCAGCAGCAAGTTCTGTTTCACTGGCGGGATTTGCTCGCTTTTCCTCTTCAACTTCAACTTCTGGTTCTACTATGACAGGGGGCAATACACTAGGTTGCCCAGAAGGTGGTTCTTTATAAGGTCTTGGAGGCTGGTCAGCTGTAAGTTTGGCAATATTTTCAACTGCCTGCTCCAGCTCCATCTGTCGTGCTAAAAGAACAGCAGTTGGATCAGCAGGAGGTTCAGATTCTGATAGAGTGTCTTCGTTTTCTTGTGTATTAGTCTCTTTGGTATCTTTTGAAAAGTCCATCTGTGCTTCCTCCATCTCTTGCACCACAACCTTGCCTTTTGAAATATTTGCTGCAAAACTATCTGAATCAAGATCCTCTGAGCGAAGTAAACCTTTTACGTCATCAACACTAACCCGAATTTCCAAGTTTTTCAGACTGTGTGATTTGTCATCAGTTAACTGTTTAGTATTACGTTTCAACCTTGGTGTTTTAACTTTTACATTTTTTTCAGGTTGTTTTCCCCTCTCACATGAGCTGGTGTCTTTCTTCTCAACCACAGCCTCAGAAGTTTTTTCAACAGAATCTTTTTCTTTTCTGAGCATTTGCGTTGCATTTTCTACCCTGTCTGATAGCTTGCCAACAGGTTCTGTGTTGGCTTTATGCTTAAGCTCTAATTCATCGTTGCTTGACTGATCAGCTTGTTCAGTTGACAATAATTTGTTCCCAGTTGATTTGTCTATTCTACTTCCCTTTTTGTTTGGAGTAGAGGAAGGTATTGAACTTTGTTGGAGTTTTTGTGTACGGGGTGAACGCCATCCCTCAGAGGGTTTCACAGCTTCTGCAGTATTTGTCATCTCTCCAGCCTCTGTGTCAACTTCAGCTGTTTTCTTTTGGTCCCCTTTTACTGGTGATAACTCTACAATTCGTTTGACACCTCTCTTGGGAGGGCGTCCCCGCCTGGTATTAGTCTGAACTTGAACCTCTTGCTGTGTTTGGTCTTTGTCTGCCCCTCTTTTGCGCATGCAACGTGGCGACTCTGTTACCTCTTTCCCAGCTTGTTCATCATCATGTAGAGTGGCATAGACTGACCTCACATTCCTCCGTCGTGTTCTCCCAACAATCAAACTCGACTCAAGGTTTTGCTCTGAATCTGATGCGTGTATGGGAGATTTTGATGTGTTTTTTAATTCATACAATTTAGGTGCTTCTGCTCTAGGAGACGATGCCCTTTTGAGCTTTTCTCTGTCAATCCGTTCACTTTTCCGTGTTGCAGGTTTCTCTTTGCTGATAATATTGGTTGGTTGTGTGTTACGTAACACAGCTTGGGTTTTTGCCCTTTTACCCTTGGTTTTTCTGCGAGTAGGTAATGGTTTCACTTCAGCCACTAGTTCTGGCATACATGGCTCACTATCTGTTTCAGTTTTCTGAGATTCCTCAAATTCTTCTGCAGTCTGGTTTTCAATATCAGGCTCTGACTTACTCACTTCAGAGCTTTTTTCCATATTTGAAGAATCAGAGCGAGCAATTTCCCTTGTGTCTTTTTCAAAGGCACTTGATAAACCAGCAGGTGTGTGAGGCTTGTCTTCCGCAACATGTTGCTCAACCACCAAACTATTATCACTTTCTGTTTGGGGTTCAGTTAACTCAGCTTTTATTTCACTTGCAGAGTCAGGTTCAGAAACTGTAGGTGGAGGACTTATGGTTACTTCAGGAGAAGCTAATTTGATATTTTCAACAAGAGTAGAATGAGACGGGCACCCATCCACAGCTGGTTCAACTTTTTCCTCTTTAACAAATGACACTGATTGATCAGTGGATGGCGCTACAATTTCCTTCTCTGTTAAGGCTGTTTCTTTAGGAGAAGGGAGGAATGGTGTCATTTTTACACTTATTGGAGGGCTAACTGATTTTTCACAAGCCTTTGTGGGTGGCTCATCTTCCTTTTCAGATGTCACATGATCACAGCTCAAAGTTTCATCTTTTTTAATCTCCATCACTACAGGATCACTTTCAGGGTCAGGTGGGGGTTGGTCCTTATCTTTTTGTTGCTGTAGTTCTAAAAATCGACTATGGAAAAGCACAATGGGCTCTGTGGAAACATCAGCCCCTCCAGACTCTGAATGCGTTTCTATAGCAGCACCCTTTGTAAAAGGGCTACCACTCCCAGTTTCGTAATCTTGGTCTTTACGTTCAAGGCGTTGCAGTCTGCGTGAATCCTGCTCAAAGATTGAGCTGTGCAAGAAACGGGAGGCAAATAATTCCTGACGTTCTTGGTCCTGTGGCTTGAGCTCCTCCTTTTTATCATGCAACTTTTCAACAGAATCTGTACGGATCTTCTTCTTTTTCATGTACCATGAAGGAATGGGTCGAGGCGCCAGCACTGCCTTATCCTTCTCGGAACAACTATGTGACACTGGAAAACGTGAGGGGAGAAAGGACCAATTATCTTCCCTTGATGAATACAAGGTCTTGGCTCTTTCAAGGAGTGCTTTTGTGTCAGGAGTTATTGTTTTGTCTAATGCAAAGGAGTAAAACTTATTTTTCTCCAAGGAGCCTGAAAGCTTGAGGTCTGTCATTCTCTCATCACGATCTCTGAGAATGTATGACAGAGAACTACTGGATTTGGGAGAGATGTGTTTGTTGTCTCCGTCATCGTCTGAATCAGACTGCAATTCTCCAGGCTCCAAATCTTGGCTAAGGCGTTTGTGGATATTTTCCCGTTTAAGAGTGTCATTTGGGAATGTCATTTCCATTCTGAGAGAATCTGATTTTATTCTCCTTTCCCAATGTTGCATTACTTCATCATCAAATCCAAGCAAGGACGATTTTACCTTTGGGAGAAGATTGTTCAAAGACTGGAAATTTCTAGTGGTCAAACTGAAATGATTTTTTAACGATTCTGTGCGTGAATACCTTTCATCAGTCGAAGGGGAGGATTTTTTTTCCTTTTTTGCAACCGACAGGGAAATGCGGGAATCATCATCCTCATTTTCTGAAGACTGACCAGCTCCTATGGAAGATGTCATACCATAGCTGTTTTCATTGAATTCCTGGGAGCTTGGAAAGTCATTCTCTCGTTTTACTTTCCGGACGTCGAGGTCAAAGCTCTCAAGCTTTTTTCGTTTACTAGAAGAGAAGTCTTCATTGGAAATGTCCTGATTAAATTTTGCAACTTCTTGCTGGATATAGTCCTTTTCTGAATCACAAGCCTCATTATTTGGCGACCTTTCAAACTTGACAATTTTATCAGCATCCCTAGGCTTCGGTAGGAGCCATCGACTCTGCTCAATTTGCTTTGCGCAAACAGACTGGTTAATGTTCACACAATGTTCATCGCCATCATAGTCTCTGCACTTTGCACTTCCCAGTTCATTTTCAGACAAAAGCTGTCTCTGTTCCTTTAATTCATCCATATCAAAGCTGCCATCATCTAATATCTTTGTGAGAATGGAGCAGTTTTCAGCTTTTAAACCCTCCAAATCCATTCTGAAGAAGGGAGAATTATGTTGTGATGTAGAGTCTTCAAGCAACTCTCCAAAATGCGACTGCCCCCCCAGAGGGGGGCCTGGAGGTTTGCCTTCACAGTCCCGTCCATCTTTAGGACTGGTAACCGAAACCATCCGGACAGATTTATCTTTGTGTTGTTCTTTTTTGTGCAACCCTCTGATCAAAAGGACTTTCTCTAATCCTGTATCCTTTGTGTTGTTCCACAGTTTGTAAAGTCCAGCCTTACCAGCATCTTCTTCGTTAGATCTCCTTTGACGATCAGCTCTTCCACATTCTTCAAAACGCCTTTTTCTTGCAGCCAAACGATCAATGTCCAAAGCAACGCTATTATCAAATCCAAACTCTGGCTTTCCATGTTTTTTGGATTTAATTTTACAATCCTTTTCAGTGATCTCTATTAGACTGTGTATATTTTTTTCTCTGGGCATCTTCCCATGCTTCTCACCTTTGGATGATTCTGAGCGGAATGAAGGACTTCTCTGGTCAGCTGTGGGCGATGCCAATTTAGGACTGTCACTGCCAGCCCTCAATGTTTGCTTTTCTTGGACAGTATGACCAATCAGTTTTCCTTCTTTTTCTTTAACACGTGTTAACTGCACCACACAAGGCAGAAGGTCTAACCTCGTTTTGCTGGAGCTATCCTTTGAAGTTTTACTCATCTTACCCCGTAGTACTGACTCAGGGCTAACGTCTCTTTCAAGTTCTGGTTCTATTTCCAACGTCTGAATGGCAGGCGATGTGACTTTGAGTTTTTTAAGCCTTTGCTTCTCACTTTTTTCTTTATCCCCTCGCTCTTTTCGCCCGGTTCTCTTCTCCTTTTCAACCACACTTGGTCTCTCAATTTCAAAACCACGGTCCTTCTCAGGTTTATCAGTTTTATTATATCTTTCGGCACGCACCTTTTCCAGTTTTTCAAATCTAGGAGGGGAGACTGAACTGCAGCTGCCGCTTCTGTCAGATGATCGACAGCAAATCCTCCGGTCTGAATCACTCGGTATTCTCTCAGAGAGTGAGGGTGATGCTGTGGGGCTGACGGGACGGCGAGTGGAGATGTGAGAAGGGCTTTGGCTGCGCTCTATGGTCCTCCTTCCATGATCGCGTCCACGATCTGTCTCAAAACGCTCCCTCTCTCTTTCTCGCTCCCGCTGCAAGTAGCTGTATTTACGGATGTCCTGTTCATAAGGATCAGCTCTGTATTCCCGATAATCTCTTGGGTCCTCAAAGTACTGGGAATCATAGTAATCCGCTTGATATGGGTCCCACTCAGTGTAGAACTCTCGACTTCTAGCCGGGTATTTCCGCCGTGGATCATCGCTATACGTTCCAAGGGTTCTAACATTTTCGTAATATTGTCTCTCTGTTTGAAACTCATACTGGCTTCGTCGATCATCTCTGCCAAAAAAATAAAAATAAAAAATCTGTTTAGTTTTAAGCATGAAACAGTATTAAGGACCAACTGTCCTGAAAAAACACAAATGATACAAACCTTCTTTCAGAAAGAAACTCATAAAACTCTCGAATATCTTGCCCAGAAGCCTGCATTGAACGATAAAAAGCCATCTGACTTTCCTGATTTGCAAAGTCCACCTAAAGACAAAAAACAACAGCCAGGATTAGTTCACAAAGCGCCGAGATTACAGGACACACTTTCATATTGTGATTTCTACTCTTCCACTCGCCTTGATTTTATTGCCCCCTATCTTCCAGCCCTTTGTGTCTTTGACAGCTGCTTGGGCATATTCAATGTTGTTGTACAGGATAAGGGCCATTCCTTTCATTCTGTCAAGGACTACCTATTAGCGAAAAGGAGAAACAAAAGAAAGAATGGTCAAATTTATAAAAAAAAAAAAAGAGGGGTTGACTGTAGGGTTCCAGAATAAACTGGCTTACCTTGACAACATGCCCATAGCGGCAAAAATGGCGAGTGAGAAACTGCTCTGTTGTGTTTGCAGCCAATCCATCCAACCAAACACAAGTTGTGGGCATGCTCTTCCCAAAGCCCAGCTGAGAAAAAAAAAGTTGAAATATTAGACTGGAAATTGGAATAAAATAGAATTATACAAAAATGACTAAATGAAATCCACATAAATCTCACCTTCAGTCTGTTGTTACCAAGATACTCGCCATCCATCTTTTTCATGGCCTTGCAAACACTGGCAATGTCGCAGTATTGCAGAAAAGCATACTGTGGGGCTCCATTCACCTTCTTTATGTCGATGTCCTTAAGGAACAATAACAAAGAATATCTTTTAGAAAACACAGCTATGTTGGTATGATTGTTACTGAAAAAAATAAGATTGAAGTAAAACAACCTACCACAATTTCTCCAAAACGTTGAAAAATGTTTAGCAGATCATGGTAAGTGGTGGTCTTTTCCAGGTTTCCAATAAATAATGTCCGGGTAGCTTTTGGATGGAACTCATCAATCCTCTCGTCCAGCGGTCGGAATTCGTTTTCACTTTCTGTCTCTGTTAGATAAAGGTGTGTGAGCAAGAATTACATTTTTTTTTTTTTTGCAAAGTATATATGTAAGTATAAATGTTTACTCACCTGGGCCATTCCAGGCTGTGACATCAATTTGCATCCCAAAAAATAGCTTCCCCTTGGAGGCGCCAAGTGCTTTCTCTTGGTCTTCTGGTTGGCGGAAAAAGACAAGCCCATAGCGCTCCTCTGAAGCTCCATGAATTTGAACAGATGTAACTTTTCCATGTTTTTTGAATTCATGGAACAAACCATCCTTAAGGCTTGTATCTGTAGCAAACAAGTAAAAAATGTCTTACTATGCATTACCATTTATTTAACATTCACTTGTCTACATTAGCAGCGCTACACCACGTACCTGTCGAGCGCACAGGAAGATTTTGGACCTTGATGCCAAAGCTTTTACGGGGTTCGTCCTTGTCAAGGGAGGATAATGGAAGAGCTGATGGCGCAGGAACAGCAGCCGACTGCACTGAACGGGCCGGGGAGTCATCGCTTGAGCTACTGCTCGATTCACTACAGCAAAGCAAGCACATAAAATACAAAGATTTAATGCATTCTGCTGCCTTTTTAAATAAAAGCCTATGCTGTGTCATCTGGTTACTGACTTCAGGGAGTAGGATTGTAAAAAGAATTGCGTGCAAACAAGACTGAGCCTGAATGTCACTGTGTTGAACCTAAGTGTAACATGGTTGAATAAAAATGAACAGCATTTGATTAAAGTAGATTTTTTTTTTTGGTAATGTGTTAACATTGTTATGAATTATAGTGATGGAAATAACTGGGCTGTACAAATGCAACATTTTTGAAGTAATGCTTAATGAGAATACTCATCAGGAGAGCAGGCATCTCATTAGTTTAAATGAGTCAACTGGTGTTTTGATTGAATGAGTCTCGCTTTTCATTACTGAATAGCAGAAGCTACAAGGCATTTGAATGGAATATAAAAAAAAAAACATTTGCTGGGTACCATGCCTTATACTGGTTGGAAATGCATTAAGGATTTTTTTGTTTTGGTTCTTATATCACAGTGATGTTAAAACACCATCATCTCATTTTGTAATACTGACAAAAAGACAAAGACTTTGTTTTCATTCTCTTCAAATTACAGTATGGAACGATTTTTAAAAAGTAGCATACTATTGGATGTCTAGAGGTCTGAAAGTTCTTGCAACGCTGTTAATACTAATAGTGGCAAATAAAGAAAAATAATCATAATGCATCCTCTGTTAAGGGGTTATGATCAACTTTTCTATTCTTTATTTCATTTTTAAAGAATTGTGTAACCTGTGAAGGGGGAAAAAATGCAAAAGTGGAGAATTTCTGTCTGCCTCATGCACCTACTCAGACAATTCCCATGTCTGTCTCAGCTTTCTAGGCCCTCTGCTGTTTGTTTCCTTCTCACTTTCTCCTCCTGTGCTCAGACGCTCCCGGAAGTGCCACTGACGGAGCCTGGCCTGTGGGAGTGGGCAGGCAGCCAGCACTGGCCAGAAATTTCCAGTTCCAACTGGATCTCACGGAGGGGGGTGGGGGTGATGGGGGGCGGTTGCAATTACCCATACACAGAGGTAGGCAGTGCGAAAAAGGCAGCTGCCATCTCCTGATATCCAACCCCTACTTCCCGGTCAAACCACATGTGTCGCTACATCTCTTTCAAAGCCCAAACAGTAGTGAGACAGTCAAAGGAGAAAAAACAACTGGAGTGCAGCTAAATTCCCATGAAGAGAAATCAGGGGTTACTTTGATTTCAATCATTTTATAAAGCACTAAAATCACATTTAAGTAAACAACTTTAAAGCATTTCAATAATATAAAATTATTATCATTCCTCTGTAATTTATTGTAATGTTTTTCCATATAAACACCAATCAGCTAATTAATGACAAAAGAAATAATTTTCTGCAATGACCTGTGCTATATTTCGGGATGAAAAAAGAGCTTCGGAAATCGACAACAAACATTTCATGGATTTTCCACAAGGCGTTTTGTAGTTGGGCCAAAGTTAACTATGATTTAGAGGTTGCGGCCATCGCTCCACACATCAAAAGCAGAGGGACACACAAACCTTTGTCCTCAAGCACCAACCCCATGAGGCACGTTAATTCACAACATAAACTTGACTAATCAAAGTGGACTTTAGCAGCATGCAAATGTTCACGACACAATGTGCCATTAAAATAGTTAACCAAACACCCCTTTACAACTCTAAAAGAAATCCAACCAGCAATACAGACTAGAGTGAAAATATTTGGAAATCGGATACTGTATTTACGCAAATGGGTTTGTTTATTGTCATAAGAATGATATTTCCATGGCATGATATGTCTTCGGCTAAAATTCAGACCTCCGTATACCTCAAGTGAGGTATTTCTCCTGTAGCGTCCTTAAGGTACCTTCCCTTTTTAATTGTGCCAAATCTTACAGACCCGCCATTATGATAAATCAGTGCCGCCAACCGTGCACTAATGCACGATGATTTAAACTGCATTACGCAGAAGACACTGGTATGTGGTTGTGATAACTCCTGAGATATACAGGAAACTGAACTGTTGCTATGGTCGCTGTAACTGCCTTACTGCTGTTTGATTTAGTTAGACTGTAAAAATCACACCCAAACATTGCATCAGAGACACAGCAGGGTAGGTTTCACCTTGACAAGCAAGACCCGGATCATAGGATCTTAGTATATAAGTAAATCTGCTGTTTTAGATTTAAGTTTTAACTGCAATGAAGACCCAATAATATAATCACCAAATATAATCATAAAATTTACTATTTTTAGGACACATTAGAGGCATTAAAAATAAATGTAAAAAAACATATTCTTTCCTTGTGTGTCCATTACTAAATAAAGTTTTAGTCTTCATGACTTGTTTAATCATGCTGCCTTCCTAATGATAAAGAAAGCATTGAACAATGTTATAGGGCTGGGCGATAATTCAATAACGATATATATCGATCGATAGACGTGTGGCGCAATAGAAAAAAATAGGCTCGATAAAAGTTCGATAAAGAAACGCAGTTTTCCTTCCTTCTCATTGTAGCCTAGCATGTAGGTTTATGCTAGTCACTACTTCCTCCTAACCAATCGCAATCGCGGACCCAGGCACGCCGTCACAAAGCGCCGCCCTCTCAAACCACAACACAGAGCACATGCAGATGTCGCAGCAAGGAGAGGCGGAGGAAATTGTTTCAAAAAAAGGTTTTTGTAGTTCGCCAGTTTGGCAGTATTTCGGTTATGGCAAGTCGGACAAAAAACAAACCACAGTCATCTGTAAAATGTGTAGGGAACCAGTGAAAACGAAGTCTGATAACACAACCAACTTTTTTTTTTATATCATCTCAGCTGCTCACACCCGCAGGAGTACGAGCTGTGTAGGCCCCGCCGCGACTCTCCTCCGAGGAATCTTCGGGAATTTCGGGAAAATATATATATATTTTCAGTTCTGGGCAGTTTCCCACGTAGTTCTAACAATTGAGAGAAAAATGCTGAGGGGCCAGAAACTTCAAAGTCACTTTAGTTTATTCTTTGTCAGTATTTAATAATATAACTCAGGTCTTTTAAGTTATTTTTCTTTAAAACAATTCTGTTATGGTTAAAAAAGTTGGTTAAATAAATATTTAATTGGAAGTCTGTGTTTGTGTTCTTTATTAAAATTAAATCATTTAGCAATATTATAAAAAGTCCAGGCAGAGCTGCACATAAAATATGGTTTCAAAACTTTTCAACAATTATCGATATCGATCAATATGCATTTTTTTTATCGATGCGTTTTTTTTCTATATCGCCCAGCCCTACAATGTTACCTTTTGGACTTTAACAATTAGAATAAAGTTTTTATAAATCTCTATACATACTCTACAAAACCAAGAAAATTGATTTTTTTTTTTCCCAGCATTTCTTTCCAAAAACATGACTCCACTCTGTTGCTTCTAGTTCCCCCTGGTTTGGGAGTTAACGGCATGTTCTTGACGCTGTCGGAGCGAATACATTTTTCCAATGTGGTGTCTGACAGCTTTTTTATCCCTGGGCCAACGTGATCCCAGCTAATGTTTCAAAAAACCTCAATTTTGCCCTATAAAGAATTCCCATGAAACCTCCATTTAAAATCGATGAAATAGCCATTCGGTTTATCGCATCTGGGATGGTGCAAAATAGAGGCGAAATGCAAGTAGTTTTAGCGGCTCAAGGTAAGCAAGGCAAAGTTTTCTCATCACCCTTATAAACTTTGCCAAAAAAGCTGCCATACATACTATTCCAATGCAAATCTTTAGCTTCTTAGTGGCTAAGATCTGTCATCTTATTTAATGGGCAGTTTTTCTTCATTAATCCCTGTCATATGTATGAGCTAATGATCTTAAAGTCGTAGGGAAGCGGTTGTTCTAACCGTTGCAGTTCCGAATTCTCCTGAGTGGTGCACGACTGAATAAAGTGAATGTGATCGAACTTAGTACTAGTACGTTCCCAATGGGAAATTACATTGGGACCCAGTAGCACTAAATTGGTGACTTAGAAACGACACTGTCAAAGAACGCTATGGACAGCGGCAACATGCAAGAGGAGGAGAGTTTTGTGTCGGAAGTTGTGGATGAGTCTCCTCTGTCATACATTTTCTATTTAGAGGAGGAAAGCGGGACAACGCTGCCAGCTCTGTTAGCTCTACGCCTGCTGAAGACACAGTGGTCAATCCCCCTGAACACTGGGACGGAACACAATAGTAAAGTAAAATTTTGTTTCAACCATTGTGTATATTAGCTGCGACATATGAATCAAGATGCTATGACAGAAAAAATTTGATTGACAAATGACCGTTGATATATGATTGGCCAAATTTAGGTGTACAAGCTGACGTATAACTAACTGGCCTGCATAAGATAAGTTAAAAAAAAAAAAACACAGATTTTAAGAAAGAATTTTTTTTTAAATAGAAATGCTCAAAATTTTGGGACAATATTGTCCAATAAAGAGTACATTTATATACATGTTCAAGCCAGAATGATTTGACATTTAAAAACTACTTCCGTACTACTTTAAAGCACTCATTTTCTTATCCAGGGTACATATAGATAACTTATCTTACAAAGTAACATATTGACACCAACTGGATAACAGGAGACATGTTGAGCTTCCATGTCATTGTTGTCTAAAGACTGTCTTTACAGTCGTTTGATATGAGATTGCTTTTAAGCACCATTAGAATAAAGGTCATGATCTCCTAAAAATAGTTGGCAAAAAACAACAATACAGTTTAAACAGGTCTATGTTAGTGAATACCTGCTTTTACTTAAAAAAATACATGCGAACTAGCAGAAAAATAACACCTAATAGATCTTGACCAAAATGTTATGATTTACTGTATATCTAAAATAATTATATGTATTTAGACTGTATGATTACATTACTTGTTCTAAAACTGTGTAAATAAGCACCAAAGTTTTGGATGAAAACAGTTTTTTGTACAATTAATTTGTAAGACTCTGTTTAATGTGACTCTTCACTGACTGCAGTCCAGTTTTAGACATGTTGCACAAGCGTGTTTAAAAATGGGACCAATTTAAATGAGGTCTTGCATAATTTCTCGTGGTTGACATTGGCTGATTGAAGCATTTTGTGAGAAAACAACACTGTCCTAAAATGAGCATACAATACATGACCGAATATCTTGGCATAAAGTTGAGTTTAATCTCACAAGAGACAGGAGACCTGAGGGTATATTTCACTCACCTGCCACTTGTACTGCTGCTGGTACTGCTGACTGAGTCTGAGCTGGAGGAGCGGCTGCGAGAGCCTGACCCACTGTGGGAGCGTGGAAGACGGGAAGCCTGAGTCACTAGTCTCTGAGGCGAGGGATTTCGCGAATGTGTTGAGTGTGGAGATCGGCTGCGGCTGTGACGGTACGACCTCTCCACCCGCCGTCCCCGGTCTTCCCGGTAAAGGTCCCTGTGAACCACACTGGCCAAAGTGAACGGTTCCCTGGAGCGAGACTCATAGCGAGGCTCTGGTGCCTCAAACCGACAAGGACTCCTGCTATGGGAGCGGTAGAAGCCGACCCCGCTTGAAGTAGATCCTCCGCTTCCTGCCGTCGAGGCCCCTGCTGATCCACCAGTTCCCGTATTTCCAGAAACAGGACCAACTATAGTTCCACTGACACCTGAAGACACAGCGGTACCACTTCCACCTGCAGTGCCAGACCCACTTACGGCATTGCTAAGAGTCCTGTCTCTTGCGTCACGGTAATAGTCTGTTTCATAGTGCCGTTGACGGTCGAAACTGCTACCAGGGCGCTCGTGATGTCCGTAGGTGCTGTGATCGTACGGCCGCTCGCGACCCTCTGCAGTCCTGACAAACAAGAAGATAAACCCAAGTTACTTTGCAGTTTTATCATTCAAGATCGGTGGACAATCAACAATATAGGTTATATAGAGTAAGGGGTTGCCATAATTAGACACAGGGACAGACAGAGCAAAATGTTTGAGAAGGTTTTTAGAAAGATTTTTGCATTTCAAAGGGAAATTAATTATTGGTCTACCAACAAAACTAAAATAAATGTTCAATAAGCAACTGATAAGACAAATTATGATCAGGTTTGTTATCGCTTTTAATAGAACATTAGACTAAATTAGACCCATTTGTCTTCATATGGACGATTAAAATTGATCTTTTACACATTGTTATCTGTTTTGAGATTACACCTGAATAATTGATAATATATTAATCCTATGATCTTGGCTGGCGAAGAATCAAAATACTTTGACTATACTTTTTAATATTCAAATG